>JAESVK010081937.1:0-20465 GCA_017140935.1 Hamamelis virginiana | reverse complement strand
TTGGTCATGCTAGCACTAGTAACCAAACACTCCTGAAAGAGGAGATATTTTATAAATATGAGGAGATGCAACCCTAATGGTTAAGTCTTCACATTCTAGGGTTCCCAAACCCCATAGCCGAATTCTCTTTCTCCTCTCCCTCTCCATGCTAGTTTGTTTCACAAGGCGTTGTGGAAGACTAGAAGGTTCAAGGAATCTTACTCTCGTGTGGATACACTTTGGAGGTTTCATCTCTTTGAAACTTGGAGGAAAGCTACATTGAAAAACATAATCAAGTAAGGTTTATTTATGTTGATTAAATATTCATTCTTGTTTGTATGTTTTTATATACATAACCCCATGCTCGAAAAGATTCTTGAAGGTTTGTGAATATGGATTGTTTTATAAAAGAAAAATTTTTGTTTTTCCTCTTCCGCTGCGAATCCATGGTTTTTAATCACAATACCTTTCAGTGGTATCAGAGCCTGATCAAGCATGGTCATGTATTCGATGATGGCAATCAATGGATATAATAATTAAAATCAAGTTTAATGTGGTTTGAGAAACCACTATGAGTTTCGGCCATGGAGGTTTTCCTCCTTGTTCTTGTTTTGTTATTTGTTTAAAATGGCAACTAGGGTTTACTTGAAACCCTAGCTAGGTCATGACTTATGGAGCTGCACTAAAAGGATTCGAATATATGTGGGGCTGCCCCTATATATTTCAGCCATATGGGATAAACCCCTTTGGTGGTTTTGAGTTTAAAAGGTTTGATAAAAACTTTAAAAGGTTTAAGGTTTTCTCTCTCATTCTCTCTCAAATTTTCGAACCACATAGGGGATTGTTCTTTATTGATTTTATGATTGGGGTTTGTTCCCTTTGATGCAAGGAAGCTATTGATGTAATCAAATCCTCCATTAAAGGTGTGACTCTCTCTCTTCTCTCTCTCTCTCCATTCGACCTTCAAGAGTTTATGAACCCTAGCTTGATTCTTTTTTGATTTTCTTTTTGATTTGGGTTATTATAACCCTATAATCAAAGAATATATTTGAATCTTGAAGTTTTATAAACCCTAGACATGATTAGATCATGTTCTTGTTTTTGTAAATATGAACTTTGTTTTGTTTTTATGAAAAACTTGTTTTGATGGCTTATAATGGTTCACGGCAATGGGGTTTTACCCCTTATGAAATTTCGGCCATGAGGATGTTTCATCCTCTAGGGTTATGGCTTGATGGGTTTTAGAAACGCTAATATTATTTGCATGATCTTGATTTAATGATTAAAAGTGTTTTGTTTTAATTCTTGATGCATGCAATAGTATAATTTAAATTTGTTTAAATTAATATATTAATGAAGCTTGTTAAAAGGTTTAACAATGGCCATTTAGGGTTCTTCAAAAAGCCCTAATTAGATTGATGATGGTGGCTGCAAAATGGTTTAGGTAACCCTAAATCATAATTGGAAATTTCTTGTTTTGAAATTAGTATCACTAATTGTCAAATAAGAAAATTCCTATGTTTCCTATTTTAAGTTTTTCAAGTTTAAGAAAGTTTCTTGATTTTTTTTTTATTCTTTCTTAATTTGAATAATTTGATATTTAGGAAAAGAAGGCAACATGATTTTGTGTTTTTAGAAACCCTAAACTAGGATTAGGTTAGGTTAAACCCTAACCCTAACCCTAACCCTAATTCTCTCTCTCTCTCTCCTCACTCACGGCCACATGGGTTGGGAACCCTAATGGCCTTGTTTCATTTTTTTTTTATGATCCTAATGTTCTTCATATGTTTAATAAATGGTTTATGAATTTTTCAAAATAATTTTGTTACTTTTGAAAATTAAAAATGAAGAACAATGTAGGTTTGATAAAATTTGTTTTATAAAAACACTTTTAGTGTTCTTGAGAGATTGAATAGTTCATGCGATGAATTGATGTTTTTATTTTGTTAAAAACATATAGGGATGTTTCCTAACAATGTATAAATGTGTTAAAATCGTTTTGGCATTATTTTACATTGAAGAAATAATTTTTAAAATGGTTTTAAGATTATTTCTGGGTTGCTGTTTTTCAGGACAGCAACCACATAGCTTTTGTAAATTCTAAGAAAAATGCTTTCTGGGATTTTTGAAGCTTGCCACCTATCGACTTCATTAATATTAGGTCTTAACAAAGTCTAGGAAGAGTTCCCATGATTTTTAATGACCAAGAATAGCCACACTAGAATTTTTGTGATTAAGAGTCAAATCTGCAAAATCTGACTCTCTATCGCAAAAGGCCTCTAATTGATACCAAACGTTGGAATCAAGTTACGAGAACCCTGCCATTGGAAAGAAGATTGAAAAACCTAGTGAAATGAAGTGTTTCCATGACTTAGTTCACTCTAGGTTAAGCCCAATAAAGTCATTTGTGAGGAATTTCCAGAATCTGCCATGGTTTGGAGTTCATGTCACAAATCACTTTAAAGTGATACCAAACGTTGGAATTACTTAATGAGACCTATGCCATTTGAAAGAGGACTGAAAATCCTTGTGAAATAGAGTATTCTCACATTTTAAAAGGTTGTTTTAATATAGGAAATATTGGTCCCAAAACAGTAGCTGAATTTTGAAATTTCTGTTGAAAATGGAAATTGTTTCTTTCTTTGAAATTTTATTTTGAGTTATTATTTATTCCACCTTTGTAGGTTAATAGTGATTAATCTACTGAGCTTATTAAAGTGTTAATAGCATGGTAGGAATTGTGAGAATAATTTCTCAAATTAAATTCTTTATATTTGAAACCCTAATTGTGTCTTTTAGGAGTTTTATTTATATTGAAGAAAGGAACTTATTTTGATCATATGGGATATGATGATATTCTTTTAATGCGATTAAAAGGACTTGATTATTATTATAGGATAATAATAATAATGAGATTATTATTGTTATAGGATAATAATAAGGACATGACTTTAATTAATTATATGCCATTTGCCATCATTGCCTTTGCTTTTGTAGCTTTTGTTTATTATGCAATGTGTTTGTATAACTGTTAATGGATGATTATGGACTAAAGACCAATTAAAATGAGTTGTGATTGGCCGCATGTGATGTGATAGGTTTATTTGAATGGGTTGTATTTAAATTTATTTAAATTTGGTGATATAATTATTTGGGGCTTGCATGCCTCTTTCCCTCTCTCTACATCTGTAATCCCCTTCTCCTTAATCCCTTTCTTTTTATTATATTGTAATTCAAAGAAGCTTGTGGTGGACTCAAAGAACCTGGTGGAGTCATGTACGAGAGGAAAGCAAGACCTTTAGAAGGACTTGGCAAGGACATCAAGATCTTATGGGAAGATTTTTGTTATTATGTAATAGTTACATAGATTTAATTACGATCACCCAACCCTCCTTTTAGACCTAGGGTTCATCTTTTTGGCTCAAAGAAAGAACCCACCCTTAAAAGTCCATAATCTATCCTAGGCCCATTTATATATGTGATGTATGCTAGTTAGGGCCTTGACCGAATTTATTATATGTTCAAAATGTATCTACCCTAGTCTCTCGGAGGACAGTGGGAGGATAATTGAGAACTAATAATAAAAGTGGGTCTAAACCTCTTTAATTTATATATGATGATATCTATTTGTGATGCATGTGATGTATGGAAAGTTATAAAAATGAGACCCTCTTTTACAAAACCCCTATTTTCATAAAATTAAGTTGTAAGGAAGAAGCCTTGGGCTTTATCCTAGCCTCCTACCATTACAAGTAAGGTGAGTCTTTATGATGGATGTGTTTGGCTGCAGATATGTGGGAACACATTCATTGTGAAGGTTCAAACCGGCTTGTTACATATAGGATATCATGAGGTGGGATAATGGGGCTTACCAAGAAACTATTATGTGAGGGATGCCACATTCAATTGACCATACTCATGTGAATGGTAGGTGTAACTTAACTAAAATGTACTATCCAAGAAACTATTATGTGAGGATACTACGATTTTAGAGGCTAAATGATGATTGGAATTTGCTTAGGTGAAGCATTAGGATAAAGAGTTATCCACTCATTAAGGGTTAGTATCCAAGAAACTAACATGTGAGGTTACTAATTCTTAATGGGACCCCAATCCCTGCTATGGAAATTCAATCTTTTGAAATTCCCAAGTCTCATCATAGGGTGTATGGGATTTGAACAAAATAGTGGGAGGAAACATAGAAATTAAAGACCAAAAGTTTTTATGTTTTATTAATATGAAATTTATATTTTTTTTCTGTTGTAGATGGCACCGTTAAACCCTCTCTCTCGTATTCTTGATGACAACCGTTTGACTGGTCCAAACTTTAATGACTGGATTAGAAATTTGAAAATTGTTTTGTCCGCTGATAAAATTGACTATGTCATTAAGTCTCCACGCCCTAATGCTCTACCTGAAGGGGCATCAGAAGAGGAACGAGACACTTACAAAAAGTGGCTCGAGGATGATGTGCAAGTGAGATGCTATATCATGGCATCGATGACCAATGAGCTCCCAAGGCAACATGAGGTCATAGATAGCTCACATGCAATCATCAAACATCTTAAAGAGCTATATGAGTCGCAAAATAGGGTTGTAAGGTACAACACTGTTGGTGAGCTCTTTGCATGTAAGATGGTGGAAGGAACATCTGTAAATGAGCATTGTCTGAAGATGATCCGGAATATCCATGCCCTTCATGATTTAGGTGTGGATATCTCTTCTGAGATGGGGACTGATATTCTACTTCACTCTCTTCCTGCGAGTTACAAACCTTTCATCATGAACTTTCACATGTCTGATGTGAATGATAAAGTCTCTTTGACTGATCTAATGAACATGTTGTCAACTGCTGAGGAGACCTTGAAAAAGGACTCCAAAGGAAGTGCTTTGGTTGTTGATGGGGCCTCAACTTCTAAATCCAAGCCCAAGGGCAAGGGTAAGAAGAAGAAGAAGTCCAATCTTAAACCAAAAGGAGGTGTGAAGAAGAAGGATTCAAAGGACTCAAAGGGAAAGTGTTTCCACTGCGGCAAAACAGGTCATTGGATGAGGAATTGCAAGGAGTACCTCGCCTCTTTGAAGAATGGTTCTTCTAGTGGTACGTCTTGTTATTTATTCATTTACTAATTACGAATTAGTATTCTGCTTATGGTATACGATACCTAATTGTGTTTTATTGTACAATGTGATTGTATGTAGGAGACAAAGGGAAGCAGAAGGTCGAGTGAACGTCGAGCTAGCATTGTTTGGAAAGGATCAAAGTGTTGGTGCCTTTGACATTGAAGCTTGACTTTTGACTTATTTATTTAAGAATTTTAAGAACTCTTTTATTATTGCCAGATGTAATAATTACTTCTTATGAAGTTTTATTTAGTTTTGAATATTATGTTTTGAAACAGTTTATCTTTAATATTGGATATTTTGGATATTTTTCTGGTAATTATCTTGAAGTTCTTAATTCTTTATAAATGCTATGAATAAATGCATATAATAGTGAGTATGGAGATTAAAGGGATAATACATAAGATGTATAAACCCTAACTTTTAGTTTGATTATACTTCATATGTAATAGATATTTGAAACGTTCAAATGATTAATATGAAGTAAAACTGAAAGATAAATATTAAGAATATTTGCATGAATCTCAAATCACTATAAGACCTTAAAAATGTCAAACGATAGAGTTTAAAGATTATTTTATAATATGGGATATTTCAAATAAAACTTTAAAATGTGAGTTTTCTTAAATAAAGAGTCATTAGAAAACATGATTTCCACATTAGTTGAAAAACTATACCTTTATAAACATTAAAGGAAATTTTATGTAATTAAAGGGTTTAATACATAAAGTACCTTATTTTTAAAAGGGACTAGTGGGAGCAGGAAAGTCATCAATTATTTTCTTTATAAGTACATACTTTAAATACTAACGTAATATTAAGAATTCCATAATCGTTATAGGAATTCAAATCTCTTCAAAAATGGTTTTTGAAAGGATTATTATGTGAGCAAAATATTTGAGAAATATCAGACTCATATAATTATAAAGTATGTACTCACATCAATATCACAAAAATGCTGCAAACAGTGTTAGCAGATATTGATGATTGATTCAGAATAGTGATTCAGAATAGAAACAAGTATGTTCTTAAAGGGAGTTTAAGATTGAGATACTTGCATATAAAGAAATTATATGGTTAGCCATTTACAGATTGCCTAAAAGAATGTCTAGTATACATTGTTTTCTTTGGAAAGCATAGGTCTCATTTACTAGGACATCAGAGTTGGCAGCAAATTTTAGTTTGAATACTATTATTGAAAATAATAATATGTAAAAGGGTTTTGCATGAATCTACTTTGCCATAACACCTGTGTGTGTTAAAAGCCTTGTCTTACGAAGACTAGTATACGATACTATGATAATTGGCTTTAGTGCAAGTGGGAGATTGTTAGAAGTATGCCCTAAAACCAATCCTAAAGGGTATATTAAGTTTCATATTATCATAATATATGGAAGGTATAACTTATCTAATATGTTCTAACATATATGATAAGTTCCATGAATAAATGATAAGAGAAATATGCATCTCAAGGTGTTGAGATAGAGAGACTGATATTTCTCATATACATCTATTCTAAAAGAGTTCCTACTCAAAGGTTTATTAAAGTGGATATTTAATTAACCGTTTGAAGAGTAGCACAGATTTAAACCAACTCATATCGAGGATAGGTAGTCTTTCCTATCAGTGTAGTGACACTTAGGTTAATCTGTGGGTGCATATTAGAGAATATGTACACTGAACATGATCTACAAAGAATGTTCCTATGGTAGTTCCGTCAAAGGAATATTCTAGTGTTATGTCCATTTATTTGGTAGGCCTTAGACCTGAGACACCATAGCTGTCTTATGCATAGGTTGCTAGAGTTTGATAGTATCTTGTACAGCCTTATACATAAGGTTGTAATCGGTGCTTATTGGCTCTAATGAGTTATGCATGAAGATGGATGAGTGTGCAATAAGGAATCATCACTCTCAGTTAATGAGAGAGAATGTCAGGATAAGTTCACAAAGATAATTCTCAAAGGGAACCTCTGGCCAGAGTGATAGGTAAACAGTGAAAAGAGTTTCACTGCGATTACCTTATTGAGATTATATTTTGGGGGACAGATATCAAGTTGTTAAGATAGGGTTTGACTAAAACTATACCTATTATCTTAACTGTAACATTAGGGGATGAAGGATTAAATAACATGAAGGGTTCACATAGTTCTGCTATTCACCTAAACCTAGGGTATGTTATGATATGTTGCTAGATGTCACTCATGACCAGTGAAAGCCTATTGATAAAGTGTTATCAATGAGGGCAAAATTGGAATCGTTCCAATTGAACCTTAAAATATAAAGTTTCTATTTTTAGGAGACATAGAGATGTCCCTGTCCACTGCTAGGTTAGGGTGAACCCAAAGGGTCACACACAATAGAGAGTAAGTGAGTTTCTTAAACTTGTGGGAGGGGAATCCTGTCTTTTATATATGTTTGATTTTAATTATTAAAGGTTAATTAATTAAAAGTCAAACATAACCAAGAATAGGATTACTCTATTCAAGGATGTTTGGTCATGCTAGCACTAGTAACCAAACACTCCTGAAAGAGGAGATAGTTTATAAATATTAGGAGATGCAACCCTAATGATTAAGTCTTCACATTCTAGGGTTCCCAAACCCCATAGCCGAATTCTCTTTCTCCTCTCCCTCTCCATGCTAGTTTGTTTCACAAGGCGTTGTGGAAGACTAGAAGGTTCAAGGAATCTTACTCTCGTGTGGATACACTTTGGAGGTTTCATCTCTTTGAAACTTGGAGGAAAGCTACATTGAAAAACATAATCAAGTAAGGTTTATTTATGTTGATTAAATATTCATTCTTGTTTGTATGTTTTTATATACATAACCCCATGCTCGAAAAGATTCTTGAAGGTTTGTGAATATGGATTGTTTTATAAAAGAAAAATTTTTGTTTTTCCTCTTCCGCTGCGATTCCATGGTTTTTAATCACAATACCTTTCAGTGGTATCAGAGCCTGATCAAGCATGGTCATGTATTCGATGATGACAATCAATGGATATAATAATTAAAATCAAGTTTAATGTGGTTTGAGAAACCCCTATGAGTTTCGGCCATGGAGGTTTTCCTCCTTGTTCTTGTTTTGTTATTTGTTTAAAATGGCAACTAGGGTTTACTTGAAACCCTAGCTAGGTCACGACTTATGGGGCTGCACTAGAAGGATTCGAATATATGTGGGGCTGCCCCTATATATTTCGGCCATATGGGATAAACCCCTTTGGTGGTTTTGAGTTTAAAAGGTTTGATAAAAACTTTAAAAGGTTTAAGGTTTTCTCTCTCATTCTCTCTCAAATTTTCGGACCACATAGGGGATTGTTCTTTATTGATTTTATGATTGGGGTTTGTTCCCTTTGATGCAAGGAAGCTATTGATGTAATCAAATCCTCCATTAAAGGTGTGACTCTCTCTCTTCTCTCTCTCTCTCCATTCGGCCTTCAAGGGTTTATGAACCCTAGCTTGATTCTTTTTTGATTTTCTTTTTGATTTGGGTTATTATAACCCTATAATCAAAGAATATATTTGAATCTTGAAGTTTTATAAACCCTAGACATGATTAGATCATGTTCTTGTTTTTGTAAATATGAACTTTGTTTTGTTTTTATGAAAAACTTGTCCATATGTTGGAAGTTGATTTGGACTTGAGAAATCTCAATTATTAGCTTTGTCGACTAAACTAGTTATCTTAATCGACTAAGAATGAAGACAGTAGCTGGTATTGAGAAAATCCACTCCTAGTCCACTAATCCCCTTTATCTAGTGGACTAACTGTCTCTTAGTCGACTAATACCCTTGTCCTAGTGAACTAACTTCTCCTAGTCGACTAATACCCTTGTCGTAGTAGACTAAGTGCAGGGCAGTAGCCTTTTTTGAGAAAATAAGCTCCTAGTCGACTAACACACCTTTCCTAGTCGACTAACCGTGCTTAAAAACTTTTTCAAAGGTATTTTAAACCTTCTAGTCAACTAAACACTTATGCATAGTCGACTAAGAGACCTGACTGCTCAATAACGGCTAGTTTTTAACACTCCAAACGGCTCTATTTTTGCCCCAATCGACTATACTCTTTATTGAGCTTATAAATACTCATTCCATGAGTCTTGAATCAATCAATTATCATATTCAATCATACACAAACTTAGTTTACATCATTCTTGTGTGATTTAATCACTTGATTCATCATTATCTCTTGAAGCCAAATTAGTTCACATCTTTGAGAGATATTAGTGAGAGCTTTATTGTTGTACATCATCTACTCTTTGAGGATTTTTCTTTATTGTACACTTTATCAATCTTCATTTGTAATCTTGTGAGAGTTAAGGGTTTTGTGAATCCCTTGTGGGTGAGAATCTACCACATTGAAAGTAGATTGTGGGTGAGTGTATTCCACCTTTGAAAGAAGACAATTGTAAAGGTTTCTCCACCTTGAAGGAGTGATCCATAGTGGATTATGGAATCCTCAAGATGGAGCTCTTGAGGCGTGGATTTAGATGGAGATCGAACCACGTTAAAATCCTTTGTATTTGAATCTCTCTAACTTTATCTTTTGCTTTTAAATTTGTTTAATTGCTATATATCTTGTTGAGTTGTGATTCATTCTCATATTCTATATATTCCCAATTAAATCTATTCCCAATTAAAGTTTGCAATACCTCTCTTCATCCCCTCTAGAGGTATATACTTGAGCCAACAAATACCATCGTAAAAAAAAATATACCCACCAATCGTAGGATCATTACCTTAAAACAACTTGGTTAGAACCTCGTGCTGATAACATATTATAAAAGTAAGTAAAACTAAAAAGTAGAAGAGATAGGAGAAGAAAATCTTGTCTTGTTTGTGTGTGTTATGAAAGGATGCGATCGAAAACAACAATCAAAGGATTCGCAGCGGAAGATTAAAACAAAAAATTTTCTTTTAGAGAATCCATAATCGCATTCATTCTAAATCGATTCAAGTAGAGGGACATGAGTTTATACATACAAGAAGAACATATATTTAAAAACGTTAAATATACTTACTTGTAAATCTTTGTGTAGCTTTCCTTCGAGTTTCAAAACTATGAAACGTCCAACGGTATCCACACGAATGTAAAATCCTTCAAACTCTTGCAACTCTTCAACACCTTGAATGAGAGGCAAGCTTGAGAGGGATGAGTAGGGAATTCAGCCAAGGAGAGAGAGAGTGTGTAGGAGCCAGCCCTTGGGGTTCTCCTACTCTTATTAGCCTAGCTCCACAAATAATTAAAGCTAGGTTACTTGGTGCTAGCATGTCCTAGTTGCTCCTTATATAGAAAATATTATTATTATTTGCACTTTGATCTCTTACTTATTAACTATTAAAAATTAGGATCAAGTTACAAATAATTATGAATATTCCCCACTCTTTAATTCGAAAGACTCACTTACACCCTATTGTGTGTGACCCTTTGGGTTCACCCCAACCTGGCAGTGGATGGGACATCTCGATGTCTCCTAAAAATAGAAACTTTCTATTTTAAGGTTCAATTGGAACAATTCCAATGTTGCCCTTATTGATGACACTTTATCAATAGGCCTTCACGGGTCATGAGTGATATCTAGCAACATATCATGACATACCCTAGGTTTAGTGAATAGCAGAACTATCCGAACCCTTCATGTTACTTAATCCTTCATCCCCTAATGTCACTGTTAAGATAATAGGTATGGTATTATGTCAAACCCTATCTTAACACCTTGATATATATTTCACAAAATATAATCTTAATAAGGTAAGTGCAGAGAAATATTTTTCACTGCTTACCTATCACTCTGGCCAGAGATTCAATTGAGACTTATCTTTGTAAACTAATCTTGACATTCTCTCTCATCATAAGTGAGAGTGATGATTCCTTATTGCACACTCATCTATCTTCATGCACAACTTATTGGGGCTAATAAGTATCGATTATATCCTTGTGGATAAGGCTGTACAAGATATTATCAAACCCTAGTAACCTATGCATAAGACAGCCATGTGTGTCTCAGGTCTAAGGATTACCAATGGACGTAACATAAGAATATCCCTTTTGACATAATCTCCATAGGGATATTCTTGCAAATCATGTTCAGTGTACATATTCTCTAATATGCACCCACAGATTAACTTTAGTGTCACTACATTGATAGGAAAGACTACTTATCCTCCAATTTGGAGTTAGTTTAAATCTGTGCTACTCTTAGCGGTCTATGAAATATCCACTTTAATAAACCTATGAGTAGGAACTGTTTAGAATAAATGTATATGAGAAATATCAGTCTTTCTATCTCTACTAGTTGAGATGTGTATTTCTCCTATCATTTATTCAAGGACCGTATCATATATGTTAGAACACATAAGATAAATTTATACCTTCTTAATATCAAATAATATGAATATGATATGCCCTTCAGGATTGGATTTGGGGCCTATCTCTAACATGTTATTCAAGGGGCCTAAGTCCTTTCTTTATAGGTTTACAAGATTAAATATGTAGAGACAAATGGGTATAGGTTACAAGGGATATAGGGGGTTACAAGCCTTAAATTTAGAGGAGTTTACATAGGAAGAAGATGGGTGGTCATCCACCATACTTACAACAATTGATGGTTAATAATTAATAATAAGATATAAAATCTAAAGATAAGTAATAAAAAAAATTAAATAATATAATAATTAACAAGTTATGGTTTTTGCCTGAATGGGCAATATGTGATTCAACTTTAGTGGACAACATCAGTTTTCCACTATCTCTCATTTTTTTTATTGTATATATTTTTTCAATGATCTGTCTTGAATATAATATATATACTTTTCTACATTTTTTCACTCTTCTATTATAAACATTATTTACAATGATAGTCTCATTTTAATATTATGACATGAAATAATAAGAAAAATAGTTAAAATACTAAAATTTAAGATTGACCAAAAATCTAGAAAATAACTTAAAAAAAAAAAAGTAAGCAAGATTTTATTTATAAAAAAAAAGACTCAAAAACCCTCAAAATGACCGTCAAGGCAAATGACAATAAAATTGTTAAAAACAAATGTCTATAAAAGGATGAAAATGTCATTAAATGATTTTTTTTTTTTTTTTTTTTTGGTATGTTTACCCATAGATCTTATTTATAAGTTTTGTTTACCAAAAAATCCCGCCATCTTTTCACTTTATCCAAAAATCCTTTTTAATAAAAAAAACACATCAGTATGTTCTTTGATTTTGCAAAAACTGATCATTTTGCAGAAAAGTGATGTATAGATCAGTTTTTTGAAAGTGCTTGGAAAACTAATGTATAGATTAGTTTTTTGGACTTCGAGTAAATTAAAACTTAAATTTAGACTTTTAGGTTAAAAAAAAAAAATTCAAAATGGGACTTTTGGATAATTTTCAATTTTTTTTTTTTTAAAGTCGATTATCAACTTTAATTGTGTAACTTTAATCATGTCCTAGAACCTAAAAGAGCTTTTAAAATTGTGGTGGTTCACAAAAATCCAATATTCGAATGTAAAGTGAAGTTATGTCCATTTCAAATTAGATCATCATTGTACCGCATATTATCTCCAATCATGGGAGGCAAAAGACCCTGATAGGCATTTCACTTAGCCAAACACAGAATTTAGCCCTCCAACAGTGGAGGTAAACAGGTAGCCAAAATGCTTATCCCCTAAATAGGGTGACAAATTTAGCAAAGAATGAAAGAGAAGAATGAGAGCTTTAGGAAAAATTTCACAAACATCCTTTTCTTCGCTAGATCGTTGGAGATCATATCTCATATTTCCTGTAATGATCAGATCTCGTTTACCAACTAGATCTGTTGATCTTCGCTAGATCATATCTCCTTCTTCCTCCTTGCATGTCGCTAGCATTATCGACGCATTCCACTCCCTCGGCTTCACTCGAAAGGACAAAAAAAAAATAGGTTATGAATCACTATTGACAAAAAGTGGAAAATGATACAAGAAAGAGGAGAGAGAGAGAGAGAGAAAGAGAAAGAGAGAGAGGAAGAGAGAGGAGACAAACTTCCAACAGCTGGCGACCTTACTGATGCCTGGCCAGACAATAACTGATGACCTCACCAATGCCCGTCCAACCCTCCAGCCATTATTGATCTCGTCGGCCAATTTATGTCAAATATGCTTGCACAGAGTAGATCACGTTGAATATGCTTGCATAGAGCTCAGATGTTGTGCCGATCTGATCTGAATGCTTGAAACTTTATTGGTGATGCATAACAATATTTTCCATCACCGATCTAATCGGCAAGTAAGAGGAAGCATCCAGATTCACACCGTCGCAGATCATTGGCGGACTGGTTACAGGCGGTGGGCTGGTCGCCAACCAGTTGCGAGATCTGCACTGTCTTTACTTCGTCTTTTTGGTTTTGTATTTTTATTTATCTGTGACTCGAGAGAAATTGTAGTGCACATTTTTTCTGTCTTTTCTCTTTTAATTTTTGTTTCCAGCGTAGTGAACCAAAATGTCGGAAAAAGAAAGATTTGTTTTTTAATAATTATTTTGTTTGGTTGTTGGGAAAATTTAGGAGAAATAAAGGGGTTTTTTTTTTTTTTTTGGTTCTTTTTTTTTTTGTTTTTTTGTTTTTTTTTTGGTGTAGTGAAATTCAGTTCCAACTTAGTGAACTCGGGATTCCAACGTAGTGAAATGCATTTTCCGACATAGTAAAATGCATTTCCAGCATAGTGAAATGCGTTTTCTGAAAGGATTATGTCAAAAACATGGATTCGCAGCGGAAGTGTAAAACAAAAATTTTTCTTTTTATGAAAACAATCCATATACACAACCTTCAAGAATCGATTCAAGCATAGGGTTATGTATTAAAAATACGAGAACATATATTTAAAAAACAATAAATATACTTACTTGTGAATCCTTGCGAAGTAGCTTTCCTTCGAGTTTCAAAGCGATGAAACCTCCAAAGGTATCCACACAAGTGCAAGACTCCTTGAACCTTCTAGTCCTCCACAACACCTTGTGAGGAGCTAGCTTGGAGAGGGAGAGAGGAGAGAGAAAACGGCTAGGGAGAGTGGGAACCCTAGAATGTGATGCTTGCTATTTAGGGTTCCCTCTCTCCTTATTTATAGACTTTCTCCTCTTTAAGGAGTGTTTGGTTACTAGTGCTAGCATGACCAAACATCCTTGTATAGAGTAATCCTATTCTTGGTTATGATTGACTTTTAATTAATTAACCATTAGTAATTAAAGTCAAACATATTTCAAAGATAGAATTCCCCTCCCACAAGTTCAAGAAACTCACTTACACTTTATTGTGTGTGACCCTTTGGGTTCACCCTAACCTAGCAGTGGACAGAGACATCTCTATGTCTCCTAAAAATAGAAACTTTCTATTTTAAGGTTCAATTGGAACGATTCCAATTTTGCCCTCATTGATAACACTTTATCAATAGGCTTTCACTGGTCATGAGTGACATCTAGCAACATATCATGACGTACCCTAGGTTTAGGTGAATAGCAGAACTATGTGAACCCTTCATGTTATTTAATTCTTCATCCCCTAATGTCACAGTTAAGATAATAGGTATGGTTTCAGTCAAACCCTATCTTAACAACTTGATATCTATTCCACAAAATATAATCTCAATAAGGTAATCGCAGTGAAACACTTTTCACTGTTTACCTATCACTCTGGCCAGAGGTTCCCTTTGAGAATTATCTTTGTGAACTAATCCTGACATTCTCTCTCTTATTAATTGAGAGTGATGATCCCTTATTGCACACTCATCCATCTTCATGCATAACTCATTAGAGCCAATAAGCACCGATTACAACCTTATGGATAAGGCTGTACAAGATACTATCAAACTCTAGCAACCTATGCATAAGACAGCTATGGTGTCTCAGGTCTAAGGACTACCAAATAAATGGACATAACACTAGAATATTCCTTTTGACAGAACTACCATAGGAACATTCTTTGTAGATCATGTTCAGTGTACATATTCTCTAATATGCACCCACAGATTAACCTAAGTGTCACTACACTGATAGGAAAGACTACCTATCCTCCATAGGAGTTAGTTTAAATTTGTGCTACTCTTCAAACGGTTAATTAAATATCCACTTTAATAAACCTTTGAGTAGGAACTCTTTAGAATAAATGTGTATGAGAAATATCAGTCTCTCTATCTCAACACCTTGAGATGCATATTTCTCTTATCATTTATTCATGGACCTTATCATATATGTTTGAACATATTAGATAAGTTATACCTTCCATATATTATAATAATATGAAACTAATATACCCTTTAGGATTGGTTTTAGGGCATACTTCTAACATTTTCCAGCATAGTGAAATGCATTTCTGGCATAGTGAACTCGGCCTCCAGCATAGTGAACCTGGGCTGGAGGTTTAAGAGTGGAAGTGGCATTAAAGGTTGTTGGGAATAAGGGTTTTTTTGTCCAATTCATAGCAAAATGACTTTTTGCATGATAGATCTTTTGAGAAGACTTTTGGCATGAAAATCTTATAAAGGAGGACTTTTGGTCAATTTCCTATTTTGCCTCGAAGTCTTGCTAGATTTAGCTCTCCAGATGAAGAATATAAAAAATGTCTAGCCATTTGCCTCACCCAATAGAGGGGAAGTTTTTGGATTTGGATAGGCTAAATTCCTAAAATGGAGCTTTGCCTCATATGGTTGGAGATGCTCTTAGACACTTCCTCACACATACTTGTTTTATAGACTCTTATTTCTTATTCTTCCTCACATATACTTAGTTTTATGTTTTTATTCTTTTATTTTATTTTTTTGGTTAAATTTGCTTATTAAAATCTTTACTTTTTTATTTTATATTTTTGGGTTTCTTATTCCATTGGTCCTATTTATAAGAGTTTTTTTTTTTTAATCACCTAACAAAAACCGTAAGCATTTAGTCCAAAAATATTTTGCTTGACTAAAGCCCATAAAGACAAAACTCTTTTCAATATTCATTTAAAATTCCTTGATTTTAGTAATGTTATCAAATCCGGTCCGGCCCGGCCGATTCAACAGGTTGAACCGGGAACCGGTCCCCTCTCTCTAGTTGGTTTAACCCACAAAAACCCATTCAAGTCAAAAATCACTATTTTTTGCAAAATCCGGTCAACTTGGCGGTTGAACCGGTCAACCCGGTTAAAAAATTGGGCCTTTTTTATTTTTTATTTTTTATTTATAAAGGTGCTAAAATGACTAAAATAGCCCCAATCTTTTTAAAATCTCTTACAGCTAAGAAGGCTAAAAAGGCAAATTAGTCTAAAAAAAATCACAAATAGCAAAAAGAAACCCAAGCACCTAATTTAATAATACAATATTCTTATCTTGCATTTTAAAAAATATATATAATAAAGATTGATCAATAGTACTTATCAATTTTCAATTTTGATGACTGCACTTAAATTCAATTATATGAACTGATTGTACAATCATTTTTTAAAAATTATATTTTGAATCATTTACAACTTTTATTCTAATAAATAAATAAATAAATAATACATTTATGACATCAAGGTGACGTCACGGTTCAACCCGGTTGAATCGGTTGACCCTTAACTTGGTAACTTTTCCGATTTGATGAACGGTCCGGGTTTTAAAACATTGGATTTTAGGTAGCTTGATAAGGTTTTCCATAATTTTTATCTAAAATTAACAAAAAAATTTATTATCTACCTAATATCAAGAAAAAAAATATTAAATGGTTCAAAAAAATAAAATAAAATAAAATAAAATAAACCTCATGGGTTTTGTTCACACCAAAAATCGTCATTTTTGTAAAATATCGACGTGGCTATTTTTGGGGAAAAATATGTGGGTAATTAGTGATTAATTGGGAGCCAATAGGTGATAGCCACATAATTTCTAGTAAAATTACTATGGCTAATTAATTACATATGGTAAATTGATTATGTGGCCCTATAATTTGTTAGTGGGTGGTTATTAGAGAGTGGGCCATTAATTAATTAAGAGTGTGATACGTGGAAAATTAAATGATAAAGGGTTGTGATTATTGAAGGAGTTCTGTTGCAACACAAATTCTATACGTGACAGGAGTGTAACTTTAGTGAAATGCAAGTTATAGGTGGCAAGAAAAGAGGAGTTGTGGAGATATACATGTGGCAGCTAGCTATCTTTAGCTATAATTAAGGAGACATGGCAGCAATTAGCTAAATTAAAGGATGAGTGATAACAATCAGAAAGCTATATTAAAGACACATGGCAACAGTTACATGCCATGAGCTTAATTTTAGGAGCATGATAATGATAACAGTACATTCCAGCAGCCACTGTTCACACCATTTAAAGGACGTGGTCATGTTAGCAATATTCTGGAAAGTGGAGAAATTACAAAAGGCCATGATCAAACGTGGGAAAGTGCATGACAGTTATTTGAATGGAGGTCTATAAAAGAGAAGAAGACAGCAAGAACAAGGGACCAACGACATCCCCTGACCAAAGAGAAATGCTGCCGAATTAGATTTCTAGTTTTCAATTTTTCATTGTTAATTTCATTCTCAATTTCCAGTTTATTTTAATTTCCAAGCATCCAAGCAATTTCAATTCAAGTCTAAGCAATGTATAATTTCAATTCAAGTCCGTCTACTTTCAATTCAAGCATGGTAAGCTTTCTTTTCAATGCAATTTCAATTTATGTTCAAGCATAAAGCCAATTTCCTCTTCAATTTCAATTCTGGTGCACTTAATTCAAATTTCCAACTAATTAGCAAGGTCTAAAGACATTCCATTCAAGAACCCATTTAAGGCCTACCCTCACCTTAAGTAATTGCCTGATCCTAACCATATAGTGACTGATTTGGCATCAAGGCCTTCAAACCTTGATTTTGGCCAAGAGATGCTGAGGGTCGTGTTCTAAGCAACCTCAATTGGACTTTAGGAAGTCCTGGCACGCCTGCGCATCCGCCAACCACGTGCCTTAGGTTTTAGACGTGAACAGGTTTATATAAAAAATGTAAATAAATAATTTGATGAGAACAAAACATGGCAAAAGCAATGAATTATCCATTCTCTTTTAATAATACAGCAACATACTAATTTGATGCTCCCAGATGGAGCCAAACTCATCAAACAACATTTAGAGAATAATAGAAAAATCATTCTACAAGTGAAAAGACCCTAGCTCTTGTTGATGACAGCTACTATATATAAGACCGTATCGATAATGACCAATGCGATTATTGACACATTAGAAAAGTCATATAACTAGCTAACATATATATATATATATATATATATATATATATATATATATATATATATATATCTTATTATATATAGAGCAGTTGTGCTGATGTGGCGGCCTAGAATTACTTCCCTCCCTCATACTCTTCTCTCCTTGATTCACTCCATTCATTCATTTCTATTGGTTCAAACACACCCATTATCTTTAATTCCCACCAAATGCACAACAATTTATGCAACCCTTCACATTCCAAGTATACACTCTCCCAAAAAAAAGGTCTTATCATTTCTTCCTCCAACACACACGCACACAGACATATATACACACACATACACTTTAATTCAATAATAATTAGGTTTAAAAGCTTAGGAGGTGCAGGTGCAAATGCAGATAAAGGCAACTGGCCTTTTAGTGTGTGTTTAGTTTAGCTTTGTGTTTGTCAGTATTTTTTAGCATGCTTAATTGGTCCCCCACCCAAACAGATAAACATGAAAATAAAGTTAATTTGAGTGGTCTTAAGACCTCGGGGTATGTATTGTTGCATTAGGGCCTGTTTGCCGATGCTGTAATTTTGTTCAGTTTGGTTATGAACCAATTAATGTGCCCAGTTTTTGTTCAAACAATTATCCTTGAACTGCTTTTATGTTATACTTGATTTGTCTAACTCTCACTCTTGCTTAGGGCTTAAAGGTGTTGCACTTCATTTGATTGTAAGTAATTTTTATTTTATTTTATTTTTATTACTGGGGTTTGATTTGAAGATAGATTGAAGCATGGGGTTAGCGTCCGTGACTTAGTGTTTTATTTTATGAGCGAAGTTTATAGAGGTTGAATTTTTGTTTATTTATATTCTATATATGTGATGATAGATTAGTGATGTATAGATGCAGTATCTATATTGTTTTGGTTTCTATAAAAATTGAATCCTAACCTGAACTATGACAAATAGCTGTGTTGGGCTCAGTTTAGCAGAGGGTTTTGTTTTCTTGGGTCTCAAACAATGAAAAATTTAACTTTTATAAATTTATATGCCGTTTTATTTTCCCATTTTTACTACCAAACGGAGGTTTTTATATTATCATGTTCAGTGAATAGAGTTGATTTTTTGTATTGGTTGTGTTATTGATTTTTTGTATTGGTTGTGTTATTGCGCAGGCCGCGCATCGCGCGGGTCAACACTAGTATATATATATATATGACTATTTCTCTCTAGTGCTAACAACACCGTTTGATGGAAAATACATATGGATTCTATATGAAGGGTGCCATACCTTTCACCTTTGAAAAAATGCTTTCAGCATACCTTAAAAAATTGCCATATCCAAGAAACCTTTTTCACCTTAACTATGACCTAACTTTTATTTATTTATTTATTTTTGTTTTCCATCGAGGCCCCATGATCCCAAACATCCATACCAAGACGGAGCAGATATAAATTATCGAGAATCAAAATTGAGACTTCCGCTCCACGAGACATAATTCTCAACCAACTAATAACCCAACAAGTGAATGCAACTATGACTTTTTTTTTTTTTTTTTTTTTTTTTTCAAAAAGCCCATTTGACTTATGGGCTACACAATAGGAAGTAGTCATTTCCTTTCCATTAAACCTTTCCACCCTAACTAAAGCAGGACTCGAATTCAAATCTCTGATACAATCCCTAAGAGACTTTTCCGACTAGACTAGCTGTCATCTTCAACTATATATATATATATATCTAACCTAATTTAATTTCTATTTTTATTGTCTTATCTCCATAGGCCATGTCTTTTTTAAGTTTTCTTTTGGGATAAATAGCCCTTGTCTTGAGTCCAAGAAAAGGCCAAAAAGAAATGGTCCATGCTCAAAATTCAGATAAAAGAAGGCAAATGAAAATTCTTAATAGGATAAAATAAGTACGTACGTACGTAAGCTGCCAGCCCCGGAAATCAAATATGAAGAATGAAAAAAATTATAAAACCACTGCCATATCTCATATCTGTCGAGAGGGATTCGATTTAGCTTCTAAAAACAGTAATGAATCTCTGAGAATAAATGCAAATCAAGTTTTAACAATAATAATAAATAAATGCAAATCAAGCCACCCATACTAGTCTCAGTATATTAATGGAACCCTTCCAATAGTAATAATTGTAGGGCCAACCATCAAAATT
>JAESVK010081936.1:0-20467 GCA_017140935.1 Hamamelis virginiana | reverse complement strand
TTGGTCATGCTAGCACTAGTAACCAAACACTCCTGAAAGAGGAGATAGTTTATAAATATGAGGAGATGCAACCCTAATGATTAAGTCTTCACATTCTAGGGTTCCCAAACCCCATAGCCGAATTCTCTTTCTCCTCTCCCTCTCCATGCTAGTTTGTTTCACAAGGCGTTGTGGAAGACTAGAAGGTTCAAGGAATCTTACTCTCGTGTGGATACACTTTGGAGGTTTCATCTCTTTGAAACTTGGAGGAAAGCTACATTGAAAAACATAATCAAGTAAGGTTTATTTATGTTGATTAAATATTCATTCTTGTTTGTATGTTTTTATATACATAACCCCATGCTCGAAAAGATTCTTGAAGGTTTGTGAATATGGATTGTTTTATAAAAGAAAAATTTTTGTTTTTCCTCTTCCGCTGCGAATCCATGGTTTTTAATCACAATACCTTTCAGTGGTATCAGAGCCTGATCAAGCATGGTCATGTATTCGATGATGGCAATCAATGGATATAATAATTAAAATCAAGTTTAATGTGGTTTGAGAAACCACTATGAGTTTCGGCCATGGAGGTTTTCCTCCTTGTTCTTGTTTTGTTATTTGTTTAAAATGGCAACTAGGGTTTACTTGAAACCCTAGCTAGGTCACGACTTATGGAGCTGCACTAAAAGGATTCGAATATATGTGGGGCTGCCCCTATATATTTCAGCCATATGGGATAAACCCCTTTGGTGGTTTTGAGTTTAAAAGGTTTGATAAAAACTTTAAAAGGTTTAAGGTTTTCTCTCTCATTCTCTCTCAAATTTTCGAACCACATAGGGGATTGTTCTTTATTGATTTTATGATTGGGGTTTGTTCCCTTTGATGCAAGGAAGCTATTGATGTAATCAAATCCTCCATTAAAGGTGTGACTCTCTCTCTTCTCTCTCTCTCTCCATTCGGCCTTCAAGAGTTTATGAACCCTAGCTTGATTCTTTTTTTATTTTCTTTTTGATTTGGGTTATTATAACCCTATAATCAAAGAATATATTTGAATCTTGAAGTTTTATAAACCCTAGACATGATTAGATCATGTTCTTGTTTTTGTAAATATGAACTTTGTTTTGTTTTTATGAAAAACTTGTTTTGATGGCTTATAATGGTTCACGACAATGGGGTTTTACCCCTTATGAAATTTCGGCCATGAGGATGTTTCATCCTCTAGGGTTATGGCTTGATGGGTTTTAGAAACGCTAATATTATTTGCATGATCTTGATTTAATGATTAAAAGTGTTTTGTTTTAATTCTTGATGCATGCAATAGTATAATTTAAATTTGTTTAAATTAATATATTAATGAAGCTTGTTAAAAGGTTTAACAATGGCCATTTAGGGTTCTTCAAAAAGCCCTAATTAGATTGATGATTGTGGCTGCAAAATGGTTTAGGTAACCCTAAATCATAATTGGAAATTTCTTGTTTTGAAATTAGTATCACTAATTGTCAAATAAGAAAATTCCTATGTTTCCTATTTTAAGTTTTTCAAGTTTAAGAAAGTTTCTTGATTTTTTTTTTATTCTTTCTTAATTTGAATAATTTGATATTTAGGAAAAGAAGGCAACATGATTTTGTGTTTTTAGAAACCCTAAACTAGGATTAGGTTAGGTTAAACCCTAACCCTAACCCTAACCCTAATTCTCTCTCTCTCTCTCCTCACTCACGGCCACATGGGTTGGGAACCCTAATGGCCTTGTTTCATTTTTTTTTTATGATCCTAATGTTCTTCATATGTTTAATAAATGGTTTATGAATTTTTCAAAATAATTTTGTTACTTTTGAAAATTAAAAATGAAGAACAATGTAGGTTTGATAAAATTTGTTTTATAAAAACACTTTTAGTGTTCTTGAGAGATTGAATAGTTCATGCGATGAATTGATGTTTTTATTTTGTTAAAAACATATAGGGATATTGCCTAACAATGTATAAATGTGTTAAAATCGTTTTGGCATGATTTTACATTGAAGAAATAATTTTTAAAATGGTTTTAAGATTATTTCTGGGTTGCTGTTTTTCAGGACAGCAACCACATAGCTTTTGTAAATTCTAAGAAAAATGCTTTCTGGGATTTTTGAAGCTTGCCACCTATCGACTTCATTAATATTAGGTCTTAACAAAGTCTAGGAAGAGTTCCCATGATTTTTAATGACCAAGAATAGCCACACTAGAATTTTTGTGATTAAGAGTCAAATCTGCAAAATCTGACTCTCTATCGCAAAAGGCCTCTAATTGATACCAAACGTTGGAATCAAGTTACGAGAACCCTGCCATTGGAAAGAAGATTGAAAAACCTAGTGAAATGAAGTGTTTCCATGACTTAGTTCACTCTAGGTTAAGCCCAATAAAGTCATTTGTGAGGAATTTCCATAATCTGCCATGGTTTGGAGTTCATGTCACAAATCACTTTAAAGTGATACCAAACGTTGGAATTACTTAATGAGACCTATGCCATTTGAAAGAGGACTGAAAATCCTTGTGAAATAGAGTATTCTCACATTTTAAAAGGTTGTTTTAATATAGGAAATATTGGTCCCAAAACAGTAGCTGAATTCTGAAATTTCTGTTGAAAATGGAAATTGTTTCTTTCTTTGAAATTTTATTTTGAGTTATTATTTATTCCACCTTTGTAGGTTAATAGTGATTAATCTACTGAGCTTATTAAAGTGTTAATAGCATGGTAGGAATTGTGAGAATAATTTCTCAAATTAAATTCTTTATATTTGAAACCCTAATTGTGTCTTTTAGGAGTTTTATTTATATTGAAGAAAGGAACTTATTTTGATCATATGGGATATAATGATATTCTTTTAATGCGATTAAAAGGACTTGATTATTATTATAGGATAATAATAATAATGAGATTATTATTGTTATAGGATAA
This sequence comes from Hamamelis virginiana, assembly GCA_017140935.1. Lineage (NCBI taxonomy): Eukaryota > Viridiplantae > Streptophyta > Magnoliopsida > Saxifragales > Hamamelidaceae > Hamamelis > Hamamelis virginiana. Next base: position 17,553 of record JAESVK010081936.1, on the reverse strand, counting down.
TAATAAGGACATGACTTTAATTAATTATATGCCATTTGCCATCATTGTCTTTGCTTTTGTAGCTTTTGTTTATTATGCAATGTGTTTGTATAACTGTTAATGGATGATTATGGACTAAAGACCAATTAAAATGAGTTGTGATTGGCCGCATGTGATGTGATAGGTTTATTTGAATGGGTTGTATTTAAATTTATTTAAATTTGGTGATATAATTATTTGGGGCTTGCATGCCTCTTTCCCTCTCTCTACATCTGTAATCTCCTTCTCCTTAATCCCTTTCTTTTTATTATATTGTAATTCAAAGAAGCTTGTGGTGGACTCAAAGAACCTGGTGGAGTCATGTACGAGAGGAAAGCAAGACCTTTAGAAAGACTTGGCAAGGACATCAAGATCTTATGGGAAGATTTTTGTTACTATGTAATAGTTACATAGATTTAATTACGATCACCCAACCCTCCTTTTAGACCTAGGGTTCATCTTTTTGGCTCAAAGAAAGAACCCACCCTTAAAAGTCCATAATCTATCCTAGGCCCATTTATATATGTGATGTATGCTAGTTAGGGCCTTGACCTAATTTATTATATGTTCAAAATGTATCTACCCTAGTCTCTCGGAGGACAGTGGGAGGATAATTGAGAACTAATAATAAAAGTGGGTCTAAACCTCTTTAATTTATATATGATGATATATATTTGTGATGCATGTGATGTATGGAAAGTTATAAAAATGAGACCCTCTTTTACAAAACCCCTATTTTCATAAAATTAAGTTGTAAGGAAGAAGCCTTGGGCTTTATCCTAGCCTCCTACCATTACAAGTAAGGTGAGTCTTTATGATGGATGTGTTTGGCTGCAGATATGTGGGAACACATTCATTGTGAAGGTTCAAACCGGCTTGTTACATATAGGATATCATGAGGTGGGATAATGGGGCTTACCAAGAAACTATTATGTGAGGGATGCCACATTCAATTGACCATACTCATGTGAATGGTAGGTGTAACTTAACTAAAATGTACTATCCAAGAAACTATTATGTGAGGATACTACGATTTTAGAGGCTAAAGGATGATTGGAATTTGCTTAGGTGAAGCATTAGGATAAAGAGTTATCCACTCATTAAGGGTTAGTATCCAAGAAACTAACATGTGAGGTTACTAATTCTTAATGGGACCCCAATCCCTGCTATGGAAATTCAATCTTTTGAAATTCCCAAGTCTCATCATAGGGTGTATGGGATTTGAACAAAATAGTGGGAGGAAACATAGAAATTAAAGACCAAAAGTTTTTATGTTTTATTAATATGAAATTTATATTTTTTTTCTGTTGTAGATGGCACCGTTAAACCCTCTCTCTCGTATTCTTGATGACAACCGTTTGACTGGTCCAAACTTTAATGACTGGATTAGAAATCTGAAAATTGTTTTGTCCGCTGATAAAATTGACTATGTCATTAAGTCTCCACGCCCTAATGCTCTACCTGAAGGGGCATCAGAAGAGGAACGAGACACTTACAAAAAGTGGCTCGAGGATGATGTGCAAGTGAGATGCTATATCATGGCATCGATGACCAATGAGCTCCAAAGGCAACATGAGGTCATAGATAGCTCACATGCAATCATCAAACATCTTAAAGAGCTATATGAGTTGCAAAATAGGGTTGTAAGGTACAACACTGTTGGTGAGCTCTTTGCATGTAAGATGGTGGAAGGAACATCTGTAAATGAGCATTGTCTGAAGATGATCCGGAATATCCATGCCCTTCATGATTTAGGTGTGGATATCTCTTCTGAGATGGGGACTGATATTCTACTTCACTCTCTTCCTGCGAGTTACAAACCTTTCATCATGAACTTTCACATGTCTGATGTGAATGATAAAGTCTCTTTGACTGATCTAATGAACATGTTGTCAACTGCTGAGGAGACCTTGAAAAAGGATTCCAAAGGAAGTGCTTTGGTTGTTGATGGGGCCTCAACTTCTAAATCCAAGCCCAAGGGCAAGGGTAAGAAGAAGAAGAAGTCTAATCTTAAACCAAAAGGAGGTGTGAAGAAGAAGGATTCAAAGGACTCAAAGGGAAAGTGTTTCAACTGCGGCAAAACAGGTCATTGGATGAGGAATTGCAAGGAGTACCTCGTCTCTTTGAAGAATGGTTCTTCTAGTGGTACGTCTTATTATTTATTCATTTACTAATTACGAATTAGTATTCTGCTTATGGTATACGATACCTAATTGTGTTTTATTGTACAATGTGATTGTATGTAGGAGACAAAGGGAAGCAGAAGGTCGAGTGAACGTCGAGCTAGCATTGTTTGGAAAGGATCAAAGTGTTGGTGCCTTTGACATTGAAGCTTGACTTTTGACTTATTTATTTAAGAATTTTAAGAACTCTTTTATTATTGCCAGATGTAATAATTACTTCTTATGAAGTTTTATTTAGTTTTGAATATTATGTTTTGAAACAGTTTATCTTTAATATTGGATATTTTGGATATTTTTCTGGCAATTATCTTGAAGTTCTTAATTCTTTATAAATGCTATGAATAAATGCATATAATAGTGAGTATGGAGATTAAAGGGATAATACATAAGATGTATAAACCCTAACTTTTAGTTTGATTATACTTCATGTGTAATAGATATTTGAAACGTTTAAATGATTAATATGAAGTAAAACTGAAAGATAAATATTAAGAATATTTACATGAATCTCAAATCACTATAAGACCTTAAAAATGTTAAACGATAGAGTTTAAAGATTATTTGATAATATGGGATATTTCAAATAAAACTTTAAAATGTGAGTTTTCTTAAATAAAGAGTTATTAGAAAACATGATTTCCACATTAGTTGAAAAACTATACCTTTATAAAACATTAAAGGAAATTTTATGTAATTAAAGGGTTTAATACATAAAGTACCTTATTTTTAAAAGGGACTAGTGGGAGCAGGAAAGTCATCAATTATTTTCTTTATAAGTACATACTTTAAATACTAACGTAATATTAAGAATTCCATAATCGTTATAGGAATTCAAATCTCTTCAAAAATGGTTTTTGAAAGGATTATTATGTAAGCAAAATATTTGAGAAATATCAGACTCATATAATTATAAAGTATGTACTCACATCAATATCACAAAAATGCTGCAAACAGTTGTTAGCAGATATTGATGATTGATTCAGAATAGTGATTCAGAATAGAAACAAGTATGTTCTTAAAGGGAGTTTAAGATTGAGATACTTGCATATAAAGAAATTATATGGTTAGCCATTTACAGATTGCCTAAAAGAATGTCTAGTATACATTGTTTTCTTTGGAAAGCATAGGTCTTATTTACTAGGACATCAGAGTTGGCAGCAAATTTTAGTTTGAATACTATTATTGAAAATAATAATATGCAAAAGGGTTTTGCATGAATCTACTTTGCCATAACACCTGTGTGTGTTAAAAGCCTTGTCTTACGAAGACTAGTATACGATACTATGATGATTGGCTTTAGTGCAAGTGGGAGATTGTTAGAAGTATGCCCTAAAACCAATCCTAAAGGGTATATTAAGTTTCATATTATCATAATATATGGAAGGTATAACTTATCTAATATGTTCTAACATATATGATAAGTTCCATGAATAAATGATAAGAGAAATATGCATCTCAAGGTGTTGAGATAGAGAGACTGATATTTCTCATATACATCTATTCTAAAAGAGTTCCTACTCAAAGGTTTATTAAAGTGGATATTTAATTAACCGTTTGAAGAGTAGCACAGATTTAAACCAACTCATATCGAGGATAGGTAGTCTTTCCTATCAGTGTAGTGACACTTAGGTTAATCTGTGGGTGCATATTAGAGAATATGTACACTGAACATGATCTACAAAGAATGTTCCTATGGTAGTTCCGTCAAAGGAATATTCTAGTGTTATGTCCATTTATTTGGTAGGCCTTAGACCTGAGACACCATAGCTGTCTTATGCATAGGTTGCTAGAGTTTGATAGTATCTTGTACAGCCTTATACATAAGGTTGTAATCGGTGCTTATTGGCTCTAATGAGTTATGCATGAAGATGGATGAGTGTGCAATAAGGAATCATCACTCTCAGTTAATGAGAGAGAATGTCAGGATAAGTTCACAAAGATAATTCTCAAAGGGAACCTCTGGCCAGAGTGATAGGTAAACAGTGAAAAGAGTTTCACTGCGATTACCTTATTGAGATTATATTTTGGGGGACAGATATCAAGTTGTTAAGATAGGGTTTGACTAAAACTATACCTATTATCTTAACTGTAACATTAGGGGATGAAGAATTAAATAACATGAAGGGTTCACATAGTTCTGCTATTCACCTAAACCTAGGGTATGTTATGATATGTTGCTAGATGTCACTCATGACCAGTGAAAGCCTATTGATAAAGTGTTATCAATGAGGGCAAAATTGGAATCGTTCCAATTGAACCTTAAAATATAAAGTTTCTATTTTTAGGAGACATAGAGATGTCCCTGTCCACTGCTAGGTTAGGGTGAACCCAAAGGGTCACACACAATAGAGAGTAAGTGAGTTTCTTAAACTTGTGGGAGGGGAATCCTGTCTTTTATATATGTTTGATTTTAATTATTAAAGGTTAATTAATTAAAAGTCAAACATAACCAAGAATAGGATTACTCTATTCAAGGATGTTTGGTCATGCTAGCACTAGTAACCAAACACTCCTGAAAGAGGAGATAGTTTATAAATATTAGGAGATGCAACCCTAATGATTAAGTCTTCACATTCTAGGGTTCCCAAACCCCATAGCCGAATTCTCTCTCTCCTCTCCCTCTCCATGCTAGTTTGTTTCACAAGGCGTTGTGGAAGACTAGAAGGTTCAAGGAATCTTACTCTCGTGTGGATACACTTTGGAGGTTTCATCTCTTTGAAACTTGGAGGAAAGCTACATTGAAAAACATAATCAAGTAAGGTTTATTTATGTTGATTAAATATTCATTCTTGTTTGTATGTTTTTATATACATAACCCCATGCTCGAAAAGATTCTTGAAGGTTTGTGAATATGGATTGTTTTATAAAAGAAAAATTTTTGTTTTTCCTCTTCCGCTGCGATTCCATGGTTTTTAATCACAATACCTTTCAGTGGTATCAGAGCCTGATCAAGCATGGTCATGTATTCGATGATGGCAATCAATGGATATAATAATTAAAATCAAGTTTAATGTGGTTTGAGAAACCCCTATGAGTTTCGGCCATGGAGGTTTTCCTCCTTGTTCTTGTTTTGTTATTTGTTTAAAATGGCAACTAGGGTTTACTTGAAACCCTAGCTAGGTCACGACTTATGGGGCTGCACTAGAAGGATTCGAATATATGTGGGGCTGCCCCTATATATTTCGGCCATATGGGATAAACCCCTTTGGTGGTTTTGAGTTTAAAAGGTTTGATAAAAACTTTAAAAGGTTTAAGGTTTTCTCTCTCATTCTCTCTCAAATTTTCGGACCACATAGGGGATTGTTCTTTATTGATTTTATGATTGGGGTTTGTTCCCTTTGATGCAAGGAAGCTATTGATGTAATCAAATCCTCCATTAAAGGTGTGACTCTCTCTCTTCTCTCTCTCTCTCCATTCGGCCTTCAAGGGTTTATGAACCCTAGCTTGATTCTTTTTTTATTTTCTTTTTGATTTGGGTTATTATAACCCTATAATCAAAGAATATATTTGAATCTTGAAGTTTTATAAACCCTAGACATGATTAGATCATGTTCTTGTTTTTGTAAATATGAACTTTGTTTTGTTTTTATGAAAAACTTGTCCATATGTTAGAAGTTGATTTGGACTTGAGAAATCTCAATTATTAGCTTTGTCGACTAAACTAGTTATCTTAATCGACTAAGAATGAAGACAGTAGCTGGTATTGAGAAAATCCACTCCTAGTCCACTAATCCCCTTTATCTAGTGGACTAACTGTCTCTTAGTCGACTAATACCCTTGTCCTAGTGAACTAACTTCTCCTAGTCGACTAATACCCTTGTCGTAGTAGACTAAGTGCAGGGCAGTAGCCTTTTTTGAGAAAATAAGCTCCTAGTCGACTAACACACCTTTCCTAGTCGACTAACCGTGCTTAAAAACTTTTTCAAAGGTATTTTAAACCTTCTAGTCAACTAAATACTTGTGCATAGTCGACTAAGAGACCTGACTGCTCAATAACGGCTAGTTTTTAACAACTCCAAACGGCTCTATTTTTGCCCCAATCGACTATACTCTTTATTGAGCTTATAAATACTCATTCCATGAGTCTTGAATCAATCAATTATCATATTCAATCATACACAAACTTAGTTTACATCATTCTTGTGTGATTTAATCACTTGATTCATCATTATCTCTTGAAGCCAAATTAGTTCACATCTTTGAGAGATATTAGTGAGAGCTTTATTGTTGTACATCATCTACTCTTTGAGGATTTTTCTTTATTGTACACTTTCTCAATCTTCATTTGTAATCTTGTGAGAGTTAAGGGTTTTGTGAATCCCTTGTGGGTGAGAATCTACCACATTGAAAGTAGATTGTGGGTGAGTGTATTCCACCTTTGAAAGAAGACAATTGTAAAGGTTTCTCCACCTTGAAGGAGTGATCCATAGTGGATTATGGAATCCTCAAGATGGAGCTCTTGAGGCGTGGATTTAGATGGAGATCGAACCACGTTAAAATCCTTTGTGTTTGAATCTCTCTAACTTTATCTTTTGCTTTTAAATTTGTTTAATTGCTATATATCTTGTTGAGTTGTGATTCATTCTCATATTCTATATATTCCCAATTAAATCTATTCCCAATTAAAGTTTGCAATACCTCTCTTCATCCCCTCTAGAGGTATATACTTGAGCCAACAAATACCATCGTAAAAAAAAATATACCCACCAATCGTAGGATCATTACCTTAAAACAACTTGGTTAGAACCTCGTGCTGATAACATATTATAAAAGTAAGTAAAACTAAAAAGTAGAAGAGATAGGAGAAGAAAATCTTGTCTTGCTTGTGTGTGTTATGAAAGGATGCGATCGAAAACAACAATCAAAGGATTCGCAGCGGAAGATTAAAACAAAAAATTTTTCTTTTAGAGAATCCATAATCGCATTCATTCTAAATCGATTCAAGCAGAGGGACATGAGTTTATACATACAAGAAGAACATATATTTAAAAACGTTAAATATACTTACTTGTAAATCTTTGTGTAGCTTTCCTTCGAGTTTCAAAACTATGAAACGTCCAACGGTATCCACACGAATGTAAAATCCTTCAAACTCTTGCAACTCTTCAACACCTTGAATGAGAGGCAAGCTTGAGAGGGATGAGTAGGGAATTCGGCCAAGGAGAGAGAGAGAGTGTGTAGGAGCCAGCCCTTGGGGTTCTCCTACTCTTATTAGCCTAGCTCCACAAATAATTAGAGCTAGGTTACTTGGTGCTAGCATGTCCTAGTTGCTCCTTATATAGAAAATATTATTATTATTTGCACTTTGATCTCTTACTTATTAACTATTAAAAATTAGGATCAAGTTACAAATAATTATGAATATTCCCCTCTCTTTAATTCGAAAGACTCACTTACACCCTATTGTGTGTGACCCTTTGGGTTCACCCCAACCTAGCAGTGGATAGGGACATCTCGATGTCTCCTAAAAATAGAAACTTTCTATTTTAAGGTTCAATTGGAACAATTCCAATGTTGCCCTTATTGATGACACTTTATCAATAGGCCTTCACGGGTCATGAGTGATATCTAGCAACATATCATGACATACCCTAGGTTTAGTGAATAGCAGAACTATCCGAACCCTTCATGTTACTTAATCCTTCATCCCCTAATGTCACTGTTAAGATAATAGGTATGGTATTATGTCAAACCCTATCTTAACACCTTGATATATGTTTCACAAAATATAATCTTAATAAGGTAAGTGCAGAGAAATATTTTTCACTGCTTACCTATCACTCTGGCCAGAGATTCAATTGAGACTTATCTTTGTAAACTAATCTTGACATTCTCTTTCATCATAAGTGAGAGTGATGATTCCTTATTGCACACTCATCTATCTTCATGCACAACTTATTAGGGCTAATAAGTATCGATTATATCCTTGTGGATAAGGCTGTACAAGATATTATCAAACCCTAGTAACCTATGCATAAGACAGCCATGTGTGTCTCAGGTCTAAGGATTACCAATGGACGTAACATAAGAATATCCCTTTTGACATAATCTCCATAGGGATATTCTTGCAAATCATGTTCAGTGTACATATTCTCTAATATGCACCCACAGATTAACTTTAGTGTCACTACATTGATAGGAAAGACTACTTATCCTCCAATTTGGAGTTAGTTTAAATCTGTGCTACTCTTAGCGGTCTATGAAATATCCACTTTAATAAACCTATGAGTAGGAACTGTTTAGAATAAATGTATATGAGAAATATCAGTCTTTCTATCTCTACTAGTTGAGATGTGTATTTCTCCTATCATTTATTCAAGGACCTTATCATATATGTTAGAACACATAAGATAAATTTATACCTTCTTAATATCAAATAATATGAATATGATATGCCCTTCAGGATTGGATTTGGGGCCTATCTCTAACATGTTATTCAAGGGGCCTAAGTCCTTTCTTTATAGGTTTACAAGATTAAATATGGAGAGACAAATGGGTATAGGTTACAAGGGATATAGGGGGTTACAAGCCTTAAATTTAGAGGAGGTTACATAGGAAGAAGATGGGTGGTCATCCACCATACTTACAACAATTGATGGTTAATAATTAATAATAAGATATAAAATCTAAAGATAAGTAATAAAAAAAATTAAATAATATAATAATTAACAAGTTATGGTTTTTGCCTGAATGGGCAATATGTGATTCAACTTTAGTGGACAACATCAGTTTTCCACTATCTCTCATTTTTTTTATTGTATATATTTTTTCAATGATCTGTCTTGAATATAATATATATACTTTTCTACATTTTTTCACTCTTCTATTATAAACATTATTTACAATGATAGTATCATTTTCCTATTATGACATGAAATAATAAGAAAAATAGTTAAAATACTAAAATTTAAGATTGACCAAAAATCTAGAAAATAACTTTAAAAAAAAAAGTAAGCAAGATTTTATTTAAAAAAAAAAAGACTCAAAAACCCTCAAAATGACCGTCAAGGCAAATGACAATAAAATTGTTAAAAACAAATGTCTATAAAAGGATGAAAATGTCATTAAATGATTTTTTTTTTTTTTTTTTTTTGGTATGTTTACCCATAGATCTTATTTATAAGTTTTGTTTACCAAAAAATCCCGCCATCTTTTCACTTTATCCAAAAATCCTTTTTAATAAAAAAAACACATCAGTATGTTCTTTGATTTTGCAAAAACTGATCATTTTACAGAAAAGTGATGTATAGATCAGTTTTTTGAAAGTGCTTGGAAAACTAATGTATAGATTAGTTTTTTGGACTTCGAGTAAATTAAAACTTAAATTTAGACTTTTAGGTTAAAAAAAAAAAATTCAAAATGGGACTTTTGGATAATTTTCAATTTTTTTTTTTTTAAAGTCGATTATCAACTTTAATTGTGTAACTTTAATCATGTCCTAGAACCTAAAAGAGCTTTTAAAATTGTGGTGGTTCACAAAAATCCAATATTCGAATGTAAAGTGAAGTTATGTCCATTTCAAATTAGATCATCATTGTACCGCATATTATCTCCAATCATGGGAGGCAAAAGACCCTGATAGGCATTTCACTTAGCCAAACACAGAATTTAGCCCTCCAATAGTGGAGGTAAACAGGTAGCCAAAATGCTTATCCCCTAAATAGGGTGACAAATTTAGCAAAGAATGAAAGAGAAGAATGAGAGCTTTAGGAAAAATTTCACAAACATCCTTTTCTTCGCTAGATCGTTGGAGATCATATCTCATATTTCCTGTAATGATCAGATCTCGTTTACCAACTAGATCTGTTGATATTCGCTAGATCATATCTCGTTCTTCCTCCTTGCATGTCGCTAGCATTATCGACGCATTCCACTCCCTCGGCTTCACTCGAAAGGACAAAAAAAAAAAAGGTTATGAATCACTATTGACAAAAAGTGGAAAATGATACAAGAAAGAGGAGAGAGAGAGAGAGAGAGAGAGAGAGAAAGAGAGAGAGGAAGAGAGAGGAGACAAACTTCCAACAGCTGGCGACCTTACTGATGCCTGGCCAGACAATAACTGATGACCTCACCAATGCCCGTCCAACCCTCCAGCCATTATTGATCTCGTCGGCCAATTTATGTCAAATATGCTTGCACAGAGTAGATCACGTTGAATATGCTTGCATAGAGCTCAGATGTTGTGCCGATCTGATCTGAATGCTTGAAACTTTATTGGCGATGCATAACAATATTTTCCATCACCGATCTAATCGGCAAGTAAGAGGAAGCATCCAGATTCACACCGTCGCAGATCATTGGCGGACTGGTTACAGGCGGTGGGCTGGTCGCCAACCAGTGGCGAGATCTGCACTGTCTTTACTTCGTCTTTTTGGTTTTGTATTTTTATTTATCTGTGACTCGAGAGAAATTGTAGTGCACATTTTTTCTGTCTTTTCTCTTTTAATTTTTGTTTCCAGCGTAGTGAACCAAAATGTCGGAAAAAGAAAGATTTCTTTTTTAATAATTATTTTGTTTGGTTGTTGGGAAAATTTAGGAGAAATAAAGGGGTTTTTTTTTTTTTTTTGGTTCTTTTTTTTTTTGTTTTTTTGTTTTTTTTTTGGTGTAGTGAAATTCAGTTCCAACTTAGTGAACTCGGGATTCCAACGTAGTGAAATGCATTTTCCGACATAGTAAAATGCATTTCCAGCATAGTGAAATGCGTTTTCTGAAAGGATTATGTCAAAAACATGGATTCGCAGCGGAAGTGTAAAACAAAAATTTTTCTTTTTATGAAAACAATCCATATACACAACCTTCAAGAATCGATTCAAGCATAGGGTTATGTATTAAAAATACAAGAACATATATTTAAAAAACAATAAATATACTTACTTGTGAATCCTTGCGAAGTAGCTTTCCTTCGAGTTTCAAAGCGATGAAACCTCCAAAGGTATCCACACAAGTGCAAGACTCCTTGAACCTTCTAGTCCTCCACAACACCTTGTGAGGAGCTAGCTTGGAGAGGGAGAGAGGAGAGAGAAAACGGCTAGGGAGAGTGGGAACCCTAGAATGTGATGCTTGCTATTTAGGGTTCCCTCTCTCCTTATTTATAGACTTTCTCCTCTTTAAGGAGTGTTTGGTTACTAGTGCTAGCATGACCAAACATCCTTGTATAGAGTAATCCTATTCTTGGTTATGATTGACTTTTAATTAATTAACCATTAGTAATTAAAGTCAAACATATTTCAAAGATAGAATTCCCCTCCCACAAGTTCAAGAAACTCACTTACACTTTATTGTGTGTGACCCTTTGGGTTCACCCTAACCTAGCAGTGGACAGAGACATCTCTATGTCTCCTAAAAATAGAAACTTTCTATTTTAAGGTTCAATTGGAACGATTCCAATTTTGCCCTCATTGATAACACTTTATCAATAGGCTTTCACTGGTCATGAGTGACATCTAGCAACATATCATGACGTACCCTAGGTTTAGGTGAATAGCAGAACTATGTGAACCCTTCATGTTATTTAATCCTTCATCCCCTAATGTCACAGTTAAGATAATAGGTATGGTTTCAGTCAAACCCTATCTTAACAACTTGATATCTATTCCACAAAATATAATCTCAATAAGGTAATCGCAGTGAAACACTTTTCACTGTTTACCTATCACTCTGGCCAGAGGTTCCCTTTGAGAATTATCTTTGTGAACTAATCCTGGCATTCTCTCTCTTATTAATTGAGAGTGATGATCCCTTATTGCACACTCATCCATCTTCATGCATAACTCATTAGAGCCAATAAGCACCGATTACAACCTTATGGATAAGGCTGTACAAGATACTATCAAACTCTAGCAACCTATGCATAAGACAGCTATGGTGTCTCAGGTCTAAGGACTACCAAATAAATGGACATAACACTAGAATATTCCTTTGACAGAACTACCATAGGAACATTCTTTGTAGATCATGTTCAGTGTACATATTCTCTAATATGCACCCACAGATTAACCTAAGTGTCACTACACTGATAGGAAAGACTACCTATCCTCCATAGGAGTTAGTTTAAATTTGTGCTACTCTTCAAACGGTTAATTAAATATCCACTTTAATAAACCTTTGAGTAGGAACTCTTTAGAATAAATGTGTATGAGAAATATCAGTCTCTCTATCTCAACACCTTGAGATGCATATTTCTCTTATCATTTATTCATGGACCTTATCATATATGTTTGAACATATTAGATAAGTTATACCTTCCATATATTATAATAATATGAAACTAATATACCCTTTAGGATTGGTTTTAGGGCATACTTCTAACATTTTCCAGCATAGTGAAATGCATTTCTGGCATAGTGAACTCGGCCTCCAGCATAGTGAACCTGGGCTGGAGGTTTAAGAGTGGAAGTGGCATTAAAGGTTGTTGGGAATAAGGGTTTTTTTGTCCAATTCATAGCAAAATGACTTTTTGCATGATAGATCTTTTGAGAAGACTTTTGGCATGAAAATCTTATAAATGAGGACTTTTGGTCAATTTCCTATTTTGCCTCTAAGTCTTGCTAGATTTAGCTCTCCAGATGAAGAATATAAAAAATGTCTAGCCATTTGCCTCACCCAATAGAGGGGAAGTTTTTGGATTTGGATAGGCTAAATTCCTAAAATGGAGCTTTGCCTCATATGGTTGGAGATGCTCTTAGACACTTCCTCACACATACTTGTTTTATAGACTCTTATTTCTTATTCTTCCTCACATATACTTAGTTTTATGTTTTTATTCTTTTATTTTATTTTTTTGGTTAAATTTGCTTATTAAAATCTTTACTTTTTTATTTTATATTTTTGGGTTTCTTATTCCATTGGTCCTATTTATAAGAGTTTTTTTTTTTTTAATCACCTAACAAAAACCGTAAGCATTTAGTCCAAAAATATTTTGCTTGACCAAAGCCCATAAAGACAAAACTCTTTTCAATATTCATTTAAAATTCCTTGATTTTAGTAATGTTATCAAATCCGGTCCGGCCCGGCCGATTCAACAGGTTGAACCGGGAACCGGTCCCCTCTCTCTGGTTGGTTTAACCCACAAAAACCCATTCAAGTCAAAAATCGCTATTTTTTGCAAAATCCGGTCAACTTGGCGGTTGAACCGGTCAACCCGGTTAAAAAATCGGGCCTTTTTTATTTTTTATTTTTTATTTATAAATGTGCTAAAATGACTAAAATAGCCCCAATCTTTTTAAAATCTCTTACAGCTAAGAAGGCTAAAAAGGCAAATTAGTCTAAAAAAAATCACAAATAGCAAAAAGAAACCCAAGCACCTAATTTAATAATACAATATTCTTATCTTGCATTTTAAAAAATATATATAATAAAGATTGATCAATAGTACTTATCAATTTTCAATTTTGATGACTGCACTTAAATTCAATTATATGAACTGATTGTACAATCATTTTTTAAAAATTATATTTTGAATCATTTACAACTTTTATTCTAATAAATAAATAAATAAATAATATATTTATGACATCAAGGTGACGTCACGGTTCAACCCGGTTGAATCGGTTGACCCTTAACTCGGTAACTTTTCCGATTTGATGAACGGTCCGGGTTTTAAAACATTGGATTTTAGGTAGCTTGATAAGGTTTTCCATAATTTTTATCTAAAATTAACAAAAAAATTTATTATCTACCTAATATCAAGAAAAAAAATATTAAATGGTTCAAAAAAATAAAATAAAATAAACCTCATGGGTTTTGTTCACACCAAAAATCGTCATTTTTGTAAAATATCGACGTGGCTATTTTTGGGGAAAAATATGTGGGTAATTAGTGATTAATTGGGAGCCAATAGGTGATAGCCACATAATTTCTAGTAAAATTACTATGGCTAATTAATTACATATGGTAAATTGATTATGTGGCCCTATAATTTGTTAGTGGGTGGTTATTAGAGAGTGGGCCATTAATTAATTAAGAGTGTGATACGTGGCAAATTAAATGATAAAGGGTTGTGATTATTGAAGGAGTTCTGTTGCAACACAAATTCTATACGTGACAGGAGTGTAACTTTAGTGAAATGCAAGTTATAGGTGGCAAGAGAAGAGGAGTTGTGGAGATATACATGTGGCAGCTAGCTATCTTTAGCTATAATTAAGGAGACATGGCAACAATTAGCTAAATTAAAGGATGAGTGATAACAATCAGAAAGCTATATTAAAGACACATGGCAACAGTTACATGCCATGAGCTTAATTTTAGGAGCATGATAATGATAACAGTACATTCCAGCAGCCACTGTTCACACCATTTAAAGGACGTGGCCATGTTAGCAATATTCTGGAAAGTGGAGAAATTACAAAAGGCCATGATCAAACGTGGGAAAGTACATGACAGTTATTTGAATGGAGGTCTATAAAAGAGAAGAAGACAGCAAGAACAAGGGACCAACGACATCCCCTGACCAAAGAGAAATGCTGCCGAATTAGATTTCTAGTTTTCAATTTTTCATTGTTAATTTCATTCTCAATTTCCAGTTTATTTTAATTTCCAAGCATCCAAGCAATTTCAATTCAAGTCTAAGCAATGTATAATTTCAATTGAAGTCCGTCTACTTTCAATTCAAGCATGGTAAGCTTTCTTTTCAATGCAATTTCAATTTATGTTCAAGCATAAAGCCAATTTCCTCTTCAATTTCAATTCTGGTGCACTTAATTCAAATTTCCAACTAATTAGCAAGGTCTAAAGACATTCCATTCAAGAACCCATTTAAGGCCTACCCTCACCTTAAGTAATTGCCTGATCCTAACCATATAGTGACTGATTTGGCATCAAGGCCTTCAAACCTTGATTTTGGCCAAGAGATGCTGAGGGCCGTGTTCTAAGCAACCTCAATTGGACTTTAGGAAGTCCTGGCACGCCTGCGCATCCGCCAACCACGTGCCTTAGGTTTTAGACGTGAACAGGTTTATATAAAAAAAGTAAATAAATAATTTGATGAGAACAAAACATGGCAAAAGCAATGAATTATCCATTCTCTTTTAATAATACAGCAACATACTAATGTGATGCTCCCAAATGGAGCCAAACTCATCAAACAACATTTAGAGAATAATAGAAAAATCATTCTACAAGTGAAAAGACCCTAGCTCTTGTTGATGACAGCTACTATATATAAGACCGTATGGATAATGACCAATGCGATTATTGACACATTAGAAAAGTCATATAACTAGCTAACATATATATATATATATATATATATATATATATATATATATATATATATATATCTTATTATATATAGAGCAGTTGTGCTGATGTGGCGGCCTAGAATTACTTCCCTCCCTCATACTCTTCTCTCCTTGATTCACTCCATTCATTCATTTCTATTGGTTCAAACACACCCATTATCTTTAATTCCCACCAAATGCACAACAATTTATGCAACCCTTCACATTCCAAGTATACACTCTCCCAAAAAAAAGGTCTTATCATTTCTTCCTCCAACACACACGCACACAGACATATATACACACACATACACTTTAATTCAATAATAATTAGGTTTAAAAGCTTAGGAGGTGCAGGTGCAAATGCAGATAAAGGCAACTGGCCTTTTAGTGTGTGTTTAGTTTAGCTTTGTGTTTGTCAGTATTTTTTAGCATGCTTAATTGGTCCCCCACCCAAACAGATAAACATGAAAATAAAGTTAATTTGAGTGGTCTTAAGACCTCGGGGTATGTATTGTTGCATTAGGGCCTGTTTGCCGATGCTGTAATTTTGTTCAGTTTGGTTATGAACCAATTAATGTGCCCAGTTTTTGTTCAAACAATTATCCTTGAACTGCTTTTATGTTATACTTGATTTGTCTAACTCTCACTCTTGCTTAGGGCTTAAAGGTGTTGCACTTCATTTGATTGTAAGTAATTTTTATTTTATTTTATTTTTATTACTGGGGTTTGATTTGAAGATAGATTGAAGCATGGGGTTAGCGTCCGTGACTTAGTGTTTTATTTTATGAGCGAAGTTTATAGAGGTTGAATTTTTGTTTATTTATATTCTATATATGTGATGATAGATTAGTGATGTATAGATGCAGTATCTATATTGTTTTGGTTTCTATAAAAATTGAATCCTAACCTGAACTATGACAAATAGCTGTGTTGGGCTCAGTTTAGCAGAGGGTTTTGTTTTCTTGGGTCTCAAACAATGAAAAATTTAACTTTTATAAATTTATATGCCGTTTTATTTTCCCATTTTTACTACCAAACGGAGGTTTTTATATTATCATGTTCAGTGAATAGAGTTGATTTTTTGTATTGGTTGTGTTATTGATTTTTTGTATTGGTTGTGTTATTGCGCAGGCCGCGCATCGCGCGGGTCAACACTAGTATATATATATATATGACTATTTCTCTCTAGTGCTAACAACACCGTTTGATGGAAAATACATATGGATTCTATATGAAGGGTGCCATACCTTTCACCTTTGAAAAAATGCTTTCAGCATACCTTAAAAAATTGCCATATCCAAGAAACCTTTTTCACCTTAACTATGACCTAACTTTTATTTATTTATTTATTTATTTTTGTTTTCCATCGAGGCCCCATGATCCCAAACATCCATACCAAGACGGAGCAGATATAAATTATCGAGAATCAAAATTGAGACTTCCGCTCCACGAGACATAATTCTCAACCAACTAATAACCCAACAAGTGAATGCAACTATGACTTTTTTTTTTTTTTTTTTTTTTTTTTCAAAAAGCCCATTTGACTTATGGGCTACACAATAGGAAGTAGTCATTTCCTTTCCATTAAACCTTTCCACCCTAACTAAAGCAGGACTCGAATTCAAATCTCTGATACAATCCCTAAGAGACTTTTCCGACTAGACTAGCTGTCATCTTCAACTATATATATATATATATATCTAACCTAATTTAATTTCTATTTTTATTGTCTTATCTCCATAGGCCATGTCTTTTTTAAGTTTTCTTTTGGGATAAATAGCCCTTGTCTTGAGTCCAAGAAAAGGCCAAAAAGAAATGGTCCATGCTCAAAATTCAGATAAAAGAAGGCAAATGAAAATTCTTAATAGGATAAAATAAGTACGTACGTAAGCTGCCAGCCCCGGAAATCAAATATGAAGAATGAAAAAAATTATAAAACCACTGCCATATCTCATATCTGTCGAGAGGGATTCGATTTAGCTTCTAAAAACAGTAATGAATCTCTGAGAATAAATGCAAATCAAGTTTTAACAATAATAATAAATAAATGCAAATCAAGCCACCCATACTAGTCTCAGTATATTAATGGAACCCTTCCAATAGTAATAATTGTAGGGCCAACCATCAAAATT
>JAESVK010081934.1:0-15817 GCA_017140935.1 Hamamelis virginiana | reverse complement strand
ATGAATATATATATATATATATATATATATATATATATATATATATAAATTTTGTATTTTTTTATTAATTACAAACATCACAATTTTTTGTAGTGATATTTCTTAAAATCTAACAGTTGGATACAATGATTTTTGTTATACATGATATGCACAAGAAAGATATTCATACAGTTTTGCCTACAATTAGCACGAACCAACCATGCGTATCCAGCATCTGTTAAGCAATTATTTGTATTTTATAATGTGAAGGGTAATTTAGTAATGTGATAACATTTCCTATGATAAAACCTCCACCAACCAAACAGCAAAATGAGAAAGTGTTTGGGAATCCTATGCCAGATTCCTACACTGCCAAACGTTGGAAAGTGGAAAATTTGTCATATTCTCATTCCCATGGAATGTGGTTTCCCAGGAATGAGATTCCATTCCAGTGAACCAAACGCAGCTTTTCTCTTTCTGCTAGTTTCCTCTCTCGCTACCGATCACCTCTCTCCCTCTCTCTCCTTCACACATTGGTCTCCTCTCTCTTCTCACTTATCTCTTTCTCTTTTTCTACCGTTTGCTCTCACTATCTGCTGCTAATCACCTTATGAATGAGGGTAAGTCTTTTTTTTTTTTTTTTTTTTTAATGATAGAAAGTTGGATTTTGGGTGTTAGGGTTTGATTTCCTTCTCACATTGGTCTACTCTCTTTCATACACTTTATCAAATACGCTGAACCAATGACGGTAAGTTTGTTTTTCTTTTATCTTTTGGGTTTTTATTTTTTATTTTTTATTTAATGCAATAGATTTGGATTTTCGATGTTAAGGTTTCATTTCAAATTTGATTTTGAGTCTCATCTCACTCATGCATACTGTCAAATGCGCCGAAACAATGAGGGTAAGTTTATTTATTTATTTATTTTATTTATTTATTTATTTATTTATTTTTTTTTAATGCAGTAGATTTGGATTTTGGCTATTAAGGTTTGATTTCAATTTTGGATTTAAGGTTTTATTGGTGTTACAGTGCCGCTTTCAAGCTATTCCTCCATATTCGGCTCTCTATCTCTCTCCCAAACTCGTAGAACCAATGTATGGTAAGTTTCCTTTTTGCTTGAAAAATATTGTAATTGATTTATGCTTTAATATATTTTTTTTGCTTATACATTTCTCTGCCACACTGTTATGTTTTTGTTCTCTTTTTTTTGGCAATTTTATTGTTAATTTTTTTTGTAGTTGACTTTTTGAAGGGTTTTTGTGGCTTATTGTTAGGGCTTTTTATTGGATATGTGGGTTTTTTTTAATTAGAGACATGGATACGTGAGAACTGTGGTTGTGATATGTGTTTGAAGCAAGATTTGACTTTCTCGGTATGTTAAGTTTCTCTTGCTCTATATTTCTCTATGGTCATATTATTCTCATTTGCTTCTCAATCTCAAATACCCATTTTGTTATAGTTGATTATGGTTAAAAAAAAAAAAAAAATACACTTCAACTCTAATCTATGTGGTTTTGTATTGGGTAGAATTGAATTAATTTCCTTTGTTTGGTAGTTGTATGTGGAAGTAATTTGACGTGTATTAAAATAAGCCTACTAAATGTTTGATAAAATTCATAAATAGTAAAGGCTATAGTAGTGGTAGAAATTGGGAACACGTTTGAAACTAATGTTATATTTTGAGTATAAGTAAGCTATTTTAACTTAATTTATATATGGGTCCCACAAGCCTTTTGAAGTGGGCCCATATTGGAATACATTCATCTCATAAAGGAGATTAATGTGTTGTATTAATACGCTCAAAATAATAATGGTTTGAATGAGAAATTGTAGTTTAAAATCACCCATTTAAAAGTGGTTAAAGGTGATAGCCATCTTTGTCCCACATTGAATAAAAGTGGGAAGCTTGTGTGCTTATATATGTTTACATTGGATCTATGGGTTGGGCCCTAAGGGGTACCAAAGTTTTGTGAGGGGAGAGGACTTAACCAAACATGGGCTTGATCCAAACCACACGCGTGCGCCTTCTCACACTGCGCCGGGCCGGGCCTAAGGGGTTCATTTAGACAAAGCCCATTAACTTTTTGGGCCAACCCAGAACCCAGAATGGCTATGCAGCTCTTCCTAGAACAGTCTGTAGTGGTGAAGAGTTATGTCTGTTTTTGCAACTCTTCACAAGGTCATGTCCCATTTGGTGCCCTTCTGCACTTCACGAAGAGGCACCAATTCATTTATAAACAGGCCACTCAATCCATTTATTCAAGATTCAATTCATTCCAGTCTTCTTCATTGTCCGTATACGGTTTTATAGAGGGAGAGATAGGCATTGTTTTGGTTCGCTGTGTCTATAAATTGTAGTGCTTCATCTGCAGACGTGATCATTGTATCATGGGATGTAGACGTCCATCAAACTCTAAGCACCTATAGGAGGGGCTTATTCTATCTTAAGGACAAAGTGTACAACACTTGCCTTGATCAATTTTCGTAAACAATTTCCTGCTTCAGATTCTGCAAAACTTGTAAGTTATTTATTTTATGCATTATGTTTTTATATAATTGTTACTTGAATAATTTTTTGGTTTGACTGAATTATTATTCAAGTAGTCTCTCTTCTTTTTCTTCTTCTTATTCTTTATTGAATTGGTATATAATTATGTACTTTACAGAATTAATATACAATTTGTTCTATTCTGTAAATAATTGTTTGATACAATATAATCCAATTCTAGATAATTTTTTTTCCCAACAACTAATTATTGGATATGTGGGTTGCTCTTAATTGGAACCATATATATGGGACAAAGCAGTTGTGATCTTTGTTTAGAGCAAGATTTGACTTTCTGTGTATGTTAAGTCTACCTTGCTCTATATTTCTCTATAATCATATCTTTCTCATTGACTTTCCAATCTTAAATACCCAATTTGTTGTAGTTGATTATGATTATAAAAAATACATGTGAACTCTAATCTATATGGTTTTCTATTGGGAAAAACTGAATTATTGTTCTCTTTTTGGTAGTCGTATGTGGAAGTAATTTGATGTGTATTAAAATAAGCCTCAAAATGTTTGATAAAATTGTTAGAAGTATGCCCTAAAACCAATCGTTAGGTTGTATCTAGGGAACTTATATTTCATTATAATCATGTATGAAACATTATTCATCTATGAAATGGCTTTTAGTATCATGTAAACTTGTGTTTAATTACTGTTCATGATAAAGTCCTTAGATAGTATGATGGAGAGTAGTATCTCAAGTGTTGAGATAGAAAGACTTACAACTCTCAAGTACATCTATCCTAAACCAGTTCCTGATCATAGGTTTATATATTTGGACGATTATAAACCGTTAAGATTAGCTCAGGTTATACTAGCTCCTTTGGGAAGATGGTGAGTCTCATGCCATCTGTGTAGTGACACTATACTAAACCTGTGGGTGCTTGTTGAGAACAAGTACACTGAACGTGACCAATATGAGTACAACTTATGGAATTCTATTTGCATGTCAAAAGCTGCTCATGTATATAGTCACTTTTGTAATCCTTAGATCTGAGATACCACAAGTTGTCTTATGCATGAGTTGTTGTAGTTTGATAGTATCTCGTACACCCTTAACCACCAGGATGTAATCGATACTTATTGGCTATAGTGAATTATGTATGAAGACATGTGTGTGTGCAATAAGGAATCACTACCCTTAATATGAAAGGATGAATGTCATAGTTACTTCACAAATACTATCTCAATAAAGTCTTTGGACAAAGCAGATAGTAACCAAGAAAAGAGTTTTCAAGGGTTAACCTAATTGAGATTAATTTTGGTGAAAATGTAACATAAGATTAAGTTAGGGTTTGACATGTATCCATACCAAACTAACTTAATTATGGTATTGTTTAGTGAAGGATTACCTATATCATAAAGGGTTAATTTATATTCGTATATTTACCCACACCTAGGGTACATCATGATATGTTGTTAGATGTCACTCATGACTGGTGTAGACCTAATGATAAGTGTTATCATTGAGGGTAAAATTGGAATTGTTCCAATTGAACCGTAAATTGAAAGTTTCTATTTTGGGTGACAAGAGATGTCCCTAAGCCACTACTAGGTTGAATGAACCCAATGGGTCACACACACAAAGGTATAAGTGAGTCACTTAAATTAGGAGAGAGGAATATTCTAATTTATTATTGTTTATATCCTTATTATTAAGTGTTAATAAAAGAGGAACTAAATAATAAATACAAGGAATATTTACTATATATATGTGATGATAGGTCAAGCTAGCACTAAGCAACCAATCATCATAAAGGAGAAGGAGGACAAAACCTTAGGAGCCGTGTGCATGTATAGTGCACTCTCTCTCTAGCCGCCATTCTCTCTCTCTCTCTCCATGCTTGCCTCTTTTCAAGAGTTGTGAAGTTGCAAGGGTTTGGGTGATCTTGTGCTCGTGTGGATACCATTTGAGGCTACCATACACTTTGGAGCTCAAGGATTTTGAAGATAGCTTTGCAAAGGAACACTACAAGTAAGCTTTTAATTCATGTTCAATTAATTGTTTGATTCGTTTTATCGTTTGAGTTCGATTCTTAGATGAACACAATGGAAAATTTTAAACTCTATCTTCCGCTGCGTTTCCATGTGGTATTCTTTCAAAAAAATTTAAATGATTAAGGCCATAGTAGTTGTAGAAATTGGTAACAAGTTTGAAATTGATTTTCTTATTCAATATTTCAATTTAAGTTTTTCTTTACCAGTAGGTAAGCTGAAGCCAAAGTACTTAAAATTGCTATGAATGCTGAAGTATGACCCATGTGGTTTTTTATCTGGCAAGGATGAGTTTATGAGCTCTTTTTTGGTGTTGTATGTGGGAGCATCTGACATTGACATAAGCCCACCAAATTGAAATGAGCATTGGTTATATTCTTGTTTGTTTGTGTAAATATACTTGGTCACCAAGTAATATGTTTGTTTGGGTATACTTGGTGTTTCATATTTTGCCCAAATACATTGACCCAGGATTTTAAGTATCTGGTAACAGACCTGTAACGGTAACGGTAAAGGTGTAACGGGTGTATCGGATGATACGTAACGAGTGATACGTAACGGGTATCGGGCGCTAGGGTTGTGGATTTTATTTTATTTTATTTTATTTTATTTTTGCACACCAAGCCCCAAAAGCTGTAATACACATATCTTTACCTGATACTAATGTATATTAATATTTTCAAGGAGTTCTAGTGAATTTATTTCAAGTTTTCACGAATCATTAGTTCATCACTCAATTAAAATTAATTGAATAATGAACAAGAACTCTTTGAATATAAATAAACGTGTTAAAAATTCATGTACACCCGAAATTTATAATAATTTTTAAAAATATTTTTGTAACATATTATGTAAGTTATAAGTTACTAGCTTTCAAGTTAAAAAGTTTTAAAATAAAACCAAAAATTTGTTTGAATTGTATTACAATTTTTTAAATGTTTTTATTTAATCTTTTAAGAATTAAATTTTTGGCTCAAATTTTTTTCAATTATAATTTATTTTTGGCATTTTAGTTTAATTTGCTTTGAAATATTCAATTATTTATAACAATTTAAAATAGCAAGCCAGAATAAGCAATTTTAATTTTATAAAAAACTTATAAAAGTAATAAAATTTATAATATTAAATTAGAAGTTAACTTAATTACACAAGTCTATTAACCATTTGTTAATGTTAAATAGTCAAACTTATATAAAAAAAAGGGCAGCAGATATATACAGTGATATGTCTCGAGTCTCTCGAGTGTTCTTGACCAGTAGGGGTGTGTATATATATATATATACAGAACTTCTAATATCAGGTGCCCCTGATGCTTCTAGCATCAGGTGCGCTCTTGTAGAGGCACTTGCAGAATTTTTTTGAAAAACTAACCGTTGGATTAGATACTCCTATAATGTATATCATTTTTGCCAAAAATCACAGTAATCCAACGGTTGGTTTTTGAAAACTGCAACTTTGAAAAACTGTGACTTTTTTGTTCTTAAAAATGTTATCATTTTTTAGCAGTCAGTTTTATCATAAACTAACCGTTAGAGCACTGTGATTTTTGGCAGGCATGACATACATTATAGGAGTAACTAATCCAATGGTCAGTTTTCCAAAATTTGCACTGCAAGTAGCTCTACAAGAGAGCACCTGATGCAAGGTGCACCTGACCATAACACCTTTGTGTGTGTGTGTGTGTGTGTGTATGTGTGTGTGTGTATTGGTGGGTGGAGACCACAACGCCCCACCAGATGGAGGAGCTCGCCAATTGCTTCCTTTACGGGACGACGACAGTAGCAGTGGTGGTGTCCTCACTAGTGACTGTGCAGGTAAGTCCTCTCACTTGAATTCAGCATGCTTTTTCTTTTTCTCTTCTTTTTATCTTCTGATTTTTTTTTCTTTTTCTCTCAATCCAACACTTGAGGGACTAAAATCATGAGACTTTATTATTTATTTGAAAGAAAAGCAAAGTAATGTGTTGATAGTTAGGAATTTCTACTTGCATCAGAGAGCTTTGAGTTTCCTGTAATTCACGTGGGTGTAACGAGAATCAGTGTGTAACAGCCTTTACGCACCGTATCAGGCTAATATGTCGTGAATTGCTTTACACATTCAGTATCGGGGTGTAAAGTGTACAAGAGCCTCTAAAATCCCATACGTATCGGGCGATACATACGTATAGGGTCGAACGATACTTAAAACTATGCATTGACCCCAAGATATGATTTTGGTTTTGGTTGGTTTGTGTATATATACTTGGTCACCAAATAATATGTTTGTTTGTGTATGCTTGGTGTTTGATAATTTTCCCAGATACATTGAGCCCCTAGATATGAGTTTTTGATTTTCACTCTTTAATAATTTGATTATAACACTTTGTATATTGGAATTTATCTCCCTTGACGGTCGAAGGTGCAAGAACTGTTGGGGCGTCAAAGATTTTGGATTTTGTTTGTTTGTTTATATATACTTGGTCACCAAATAATATGTTGGTTTATGTATACTTGGTGTTTGATATTTTGCCCAAATACATTGAGCCCTTAGATATAAGTTTCTAATTTCTACTCTATAATAATTTGATTCCAACACTTTGTATTTTGGATTTTATCTCCCTAGACTGCTGAAGGTGCAAGAATTGTTGGGGCATTAAGAATTATTGGGATTGACTTGAACCCAATAGGCCAATAGGTTTAAATTAAGAAGGTAACAACTTTTTTTTTTTTTTTTGGCATAATTGCATAAATGCATTTCCTTATACTCAATCTCTCTATTATGCTCCCTCTCTATATGATTTAAAGTTGACCATTGTTAAATGCTACACTCTACCAGAATAATGGTCAAGATTTTGTGATTCCTCATGGTTTGGGCATGAGTTTTAGAAGGCACATCTGTTAGTTTTGGAAGGCATATTTATGATCAAATATGCCAAATAGTCAAGATTTTGTGATTCCTCATGGTTTGCTGCATTGTTCAACCTAAATGTTATGATTTTATATATAAAAAAAAAAATCTGTTATGAAATGTTTTATTGTTTTTTTTTCGTTGGATACAAATTATTAGGGATTGGACATTTTAATGAGCATCTAAAGGCATAGCTAAACAAGTGCAATCGATTATTCGTTATGAGTTTCCAACATGTTGACAACATAGTTGATGTGTAGCATATAGTGCTCCCCTGGGAAGCTCTCTCTCTCCCCTGTGAAGATCTCTCTCTCCCTCTCTCTCTCTCTCTTTTTCTCTCTCTCCAGGTTGCTGTGATTTGCAGAGCTCTCTTTTGCAAAATAAGGGAAGAGGGAAGAAAGGGTTTTATTTGGTTGTGCAAATAATAGCAGATTTGGGTGTGTTTGGGCTGTATTTTAGTAAGAATTTGAATAAATGATTGGAGAGCTCCTATTAAAATAAGATATTTTACTCAATTTAAGTAAGAGTAAGGGTAAATGGTTGGAGATGGTCTTAACTATAAACTTATTAACTTATTTAGAACCAAGTGTGACAAAACAAACAAGGCAGGGCCGGTCCTGAGAATTTGGGGGCCCTAAGCAAGGCATAAAATGGGGCCATAATTGTCAATATTTTTTAATACCACCATAAATGTTTTTTCAAAGATTTAGAGTTTTGAAGTAATTTATTTCTATTAATTTTTTGGAAACCAAACATAGCCATAAAAGTAAAATAGAAAGAAAAAAAAAATCATACTATAGGGATTACACATTAATGTGGCCCTATTTTTTTTTTTTTTTTGCAAGAAATTGGGGGCCTAAAGCCATATATTTATTTTTTGTAAGAACATTCAAATTTTGGGGCCCTATTTTTTTTGCAAGAAATTGGGGGCCTAAAGCCATTGCTTTAATGGCTTTAGCTCATGGAGAGATAGATAGAGAGTGAGAGTCAAATGTATAAATATGGTGAGAGAGAGATACCTGCTCAAATCATCAACAAACACATACTGTTTTATACGTGTCTCTCTCTCTCTCTCTCTCTCAGAGAGAGAGAGAGAGAGAGAGAGAGATTAACACTTTCCTTTCCCTTCTACTTTCCCAAGTTCCAAATAGAATGTAAAAGTTCCTTTAGAAATTTTGGCAAAACTTTCTTCAACCCTAACACTGTTTGGATTGAGAGAATTTGAGAGAAGAGAAGATAATCTCATTAAGAGAAGAGAATATAAAGTTAAATAACTTTTTCTCCACATTGTTTGGATAGACATGAGAGGAAATTAAATAACTTTCTCTTCACCGTGTTTGGATAGCTTTCATAAGAGAAGATAAGATAAGATTTTAAGGTGTAAATTCCAATATTACCCTTACTTACATAAAAACGAAATAAAAGCTAAATAAGGGAGAGAAAGGATAAAGTAGTAAAATCACGTCCATTGGCTTTCTTTTCTCTTCTATTCTCTCCAAATCTCCCCAATTTGGAGAAAAAGATTTTTGGGCCCTTTTCCCACTTTCTCCCCCCTCCATTTCTTTCTCTTCTATTTTAGTTTTCCAAACAAGGGAATTTTTTACATTTTTCTCTTCTCATCTCCCAAACTCTCTCAATCCAAACAGATTGAAATAGTTTTGACTGGGCGCCTTATAGTAGAATTTGATATATATATATATGGCAGCAGTGACAGCATCCTTCTCATATTAGCTGCTAGCACAACACAAACAACCTGCAGATCTGCTTCCCGTGCCTTGCTTCTAGAACGTGAGAAGATCCGGTTCAATGGTGAATGAGAGAGAGAGAGAGGGGGGGTTAAGCTGAACCCGTGGGTGAAAGATAGTGAGGGAGATTTAGGGTTTTAGGTGAGGGGAGAGAGTGTGTGAGGGGGAGGGAGAGAGAGTGAGATTTGGGTTTCAGCGTGAGAAAGATAGAGAGAGAGAATGAGATTTGTTTTTTCAGGTGAGGGAGATTGGATGATTGAGATTGAATGCCATCATATCTATGGCTGTAAATTGTTTTTAGGTATCTTATTAAAATTTTATGATATGGGACAATACATAACTTATAATAATGAGTAGGGGATTGGGGATTATGTGAAATGTTAGAAATTATGTATTAATATGGGAATTGAGGATTCATTTTTATTCTAGACTTATATGTTAATCATTATTTTTAATAAAATAATATTGATGGGATATTAAAGTCAATGATTTGACTTAAAGAAGCAGTGATATGATTTAATGGGGATTGTGAATTATTAGTGGGGATTGGGGATTATGCATATATGTGGGGATTAATTGTTAAAGTGGTGATTGAGAATTTTATGCATTGTTGTGGATTATGTGTTATGGTGGGGATTAAATACATTTTTTTTATTAAAAAAATGACCGTTAGAAGGGTATTTTCGTCCAAAAAATACTCATAGGTCCATTGACATAAGTATTGAAAATCCGGACCCATTGACATAATATTTTAAACTCCGAGATCCATTGACGTAAATGCCCATTTATATTTTGGGTTAAAGTTTTATTTAAAACTACCAAATAATCTCCAACGTAAATAAGTGTATGTCACACATAATTTTATATGAATGCGGCCTGTTATGAACATGTACCTTAAGTTTCCTTTGCGGGGTACGGTAAAGAAATGTTTAGTAAGAAATTGATGTTTTAATGAGAAATCAAAACTTGTAGGACTCGCACAAGAACCTAGATGTGGTCGAATAGGCCCAATTTAATTTTTCTAAATTAATTGACCAATATGATCAAATATTTCCATCCATAATTAAACATCTATAAGTTGGAGGAAACTCAACATTACTCTAGCGAGTAATTCCAATCCCAACCTGAGCAAAATAAACATCAATTGATAGAGGCTTATGCACTAAGGAAAGCAGTGAATTTTGAAAAGGATATTGGGGCATGGAAGTTTGAATTACGAGGGAATGTTGTTAATGTGATTAAATGTTATGCAGCCACCTATAATTTAAAATTTTTGATCTAAAATTTGATCTCGATATTTAGTATTTTTCTTTTTTATCATGTCAAAGAGCTTTTGCGCTCAACTTCATTAATTAATTACATTTAAGGAAAGTCATATTGCCCCAAAGAGGGCCAAACCCACTAGTTTGTGCAAACTTTTAGACCATATTGCCCTCGAAATCATGACATTAGCTCGAAAATTTTGAAATATTCAATCGCAATGAATGTCATGACCCAAATGAAACAGATAATCCAACTATAAAACTGGACGAGAGAGTTAAAGTCAATCACGTGAGAAGAATTTAGAGCCCTTTTTTCCCCTCACACTACAAGAAAAATTGCCTTTAGTAAGGGCAGACAATCCTTACTAAAGTCCAATTTTGGGTTGCTAAAACCTTTAGTTACGATCGGCCGACCCTTACTAGGCGTTACTAAAGCATACCGTGGCTAAAACCTTTAGCAACGACCATGACCCTTACTAAAACAAACTCTTTAGCAACATTGATCAACATACCTTTAGTGAGGATCATAGGCCCTTGCTAAAAATTTGGGATAAAAATAAAATAGAAAAATTAGTAGAATAAAATTATTGGAAAAATATTGAAAGATCTAATTTTAAATGATTCTCAACCATACAAAAATGGAAACCTTTATTTACAATTTTAAATGGTTCTTTGACATACATTTTGAAAGACCCAACAATTGAACAACATTTAAAAAAAAAAAAAAAAAAAGTTCCAATGTACAAGAAAGCCAATTTTTTTGCCACACCAAGGTCATCCCGATTTAGTGTTGAATCCATCTCGTCTAGTAAATCTTCAGCAACTCTCT
Source organism: Hamamelis virginiana (assembly GCA_017140935.1). Taxonomy (NCBI): domain Eukaryota; kingdom Viridiplantae; phylum Streptophyta; class Magnoliopsida; order Saxifragales; family Hamamelidaceae; genus Hamamelis; species Hamamelis virginiana. The sequence goes on along the minus strand of JAESVK010081934.1, from coordinate 4,565 downwards.
TCGTCAAGAGAAGTGGATGATTCGCACATTTATTTCAAAATCTGCTTCAAAGCAAACAATATTTGATTATTAACTTGATGAAGGGAAAAAAAGCAATTTAAACATAAAATACAAGAACATGTTAAGTGCACAACAGTATTATACCAAGTCTGAAATGCAGAAGCTAAAAAAGGTGTGCATCTGAAAGTTCATGGTTCTTGAGAAATTGATCAGAAACAATATCAAAACTATTTTTATACTCTAGCAACAATTGGTAAAATGATACAATCACAAAGTTGAAATCATTGAGTTGATGCCTATTCAATTGTCACTATATATTTTTAGCACTGCTACAATTCAAATTGTGCATAAACACATTAGCCAAAAGTTTGAGAAAAAAGGGTCAATATCCAAAGGCAAAAGCTACATACATGGTCCTGATCTTTTCAAACAATTTAGCACTTAGCATTTAGAGACTTTTACCACTGCATCAAACAATTAGTGGCCTCTAAAGTTTATCGATTCAAAAATCAAAAGCTACATTATCCATTTCGAAGCAATCAACTCAAATCCACAAGTTTTTAAGTAGCCCTGTTCCTATCAAAGCAATCAACTCAAATCCATAAGTTTTTATTTTATTTATCAACTTTCATACTCAACCTGATGGATTCAACACTAAATCAGGTTGTACACTGTTACAAGTACTAGTATTATACCAAGTCTAACCTACCACAGGTTCACATCTTCACAAAAAATAGTCATGTCCCAGTTATATTAACCCATTTCACAAAACACACAAAACAACTTTGGACATAAAAATGACATTGAACAGAAACCAATTAGCTGAATGACATTGCTAAGTGAAACCAAATAGAAACCAAAGTAACATTTGCATTGGACATGCTAGCCCAATATTTACTAAATTGAAAACTAGTAATTCTGGTGTCTAGCTTCTTCCATATAAAAAATGAAGGTTGGTCTTACCTTAAAAGATTCCTCATCTCTTTCTCAGCCCATGTCTTTACCATTTTCCTGGGATTGTTTCTGCAGTATCCATGTCTGAAATGGTAGTCACCTTGTACATAGCGGTCTCTGTCCTTGAAGTTGTTAGTAGAAAAATGGCTGAATGACATTGCTAAGTGAAAGTGTACCACTCTAGAATTACAATAAGTGAACTGAAGTTTAACAATTAAATAAACATGACTACCTAAAAGAAGATAAATTTTCTGTTATACCTTAAGTTGGCTCTCATCACAACTCACAAATCACATCTTTATGCAGTCTTTTCTTTTTCTTTTTCCTGTTATCAAAAGTATCTATTAAATTTCAATTTACTTCTTGGAGAAAGCACATTTGATTTTATTACCAAACTTTGAATGAGCAAATGCAAAATCTAAAAATTTAACAACCCCAGCTTCATATTCAATGGTGTTTCTAGGCTTTTTAATCCAACTTTTATCTATCGACATATCAGCTTCAAGTCTTCAACACAACGTCACCTTTCAATAACCATTATTCAGATTACACCTATGTGAGAAGATATAATCCTTAAATTAGAATTGAAAAATCATATAGCTAGAGCATAAGAAGCACAATATTATAACAAGGAAAAGACACATATTCGGTAATCATACTAATAATTTGAATTAGTCCTTGAATTAAAAAACCTGCAAGTAAGAAACTATATCAACAGTAGTCACTCTTGATCCCTCTTCTTGTTATCTCTATTGCTGGGTCGTCTAGCTCTAGCTTAGATTTCTTTGTCTTTTTTTTATCGATCCCAAATGGTAAGTTGTTACTTCTGGACTGTATGTAAATTATTTACTTCCTTATTTTAGGTTTGATGATCATCTTCAGCTAAAATGGAGAGTTTGGCTTTGAATAATTGAGATGCACAGAGTACCCAAAGTTAATTAGCGAAACCAATAAGAATGAATGAGAGAACAGACACCATCGTTAAATATTTTATAACCCAAAAATGTTCACCTGCAGGACACATGTGCACTAACTAGTCGCATAAAATGCATATAGATAACAATAGATAACAATAACCTGGAGAGAATCATATCGCAAATAAAATAATGCATGCAAGTTGGGAGAAAATACGTATACTTGGGAATTGCTGATCGCTTGTGAGAAGAGAACTGGGACTGAAAACCAGAGAGTAAAGAATTCAGTGATATATGCAAGACTTGTAAATTAGGTGAATAGATATTCTAATAGCAGAGATATGCCTCATAATTTATTGGCATCTAAACACATAAAACAAAAAACACAACACATATTCTAATATGAGTTACAAAAACCACCAAATTGCAACAGAATATGCCACTAACCAATCAAACACTGTAGGTTCATTCTCGTAAGCACCAGACTTGGGAACAAGAAAATAAGCAGAACAATGTCACATTGTTACCACTAGAATGCTTTTTCTGGTGCATCTAGCTACCAGTCCTACATGAGGGGACGAAACAATATATATGGACTCAATTAAAATCAAATAACTAAATTAAACCATCACTTACTGGTGCAGTACCACCAGCCCAATAATGTGATCAGATGTGAAATCTTACGTCATAGAAAGACATTTTTCAAACACTTTAAACACACAAATATACAAGAAAAAACGATATCAATTAAAGGAAAAAACTACTTCCTTAGCCTGTACTTTTGGGAATCAAAAGACATTTTCAAACACTTTAAACACACAATATGAATTAGACGAACAGATTTGGGGAAGAGAAACACACAAATAATCACAATAACATATTTGGGGAACAAGTTGCTCATTAAATTTTGTGCAAAATTGCATAAAAATCAAAATATAATTTCACATGCAAACTGACCTTCAGATTCGGTGACCTTCACGACTTCTCTTTATCTATTTCTCTCGGTGGCTGTTAAACACACAAATATACAAGAGAAAGAGATGTGAACGAAGCAAGGGCATGGAAAAGCAGAGCAACCTCAGATTTGGGCAACCACGATGAATCAAAGGCATGTACATGCAACGAAATTTCAAATTTGGAACAAATCACGGTGAAGATGAAGAAGAGCTTCAGTCGCCGAAGCAAGACAATGTCACCGAAGCAAAACGAAAAAAGAGGGAGAAGAGCATCAGTCGCTGGTTTGTGAGGGAGAAGTCGTGAGAGATTAGGGCTGAAGTTGTGATAGAGAGAAATGAAAAGAAGATTTAGGGCTGAAGTTGTGATGGAGGGAAATGAAAAGAAGATTTGGGTGAAGATTGAGAGATTGTGAGAAAAAGATTATCGGTGATGGGAGATTGAGAAAAGAATGAGAGATGGGGCGGTGATGAGAGTCGGGGAGAGATTAGAGAGAGAGAGAGAGAGTGTTTTCGGTTAAAACTACTCACAAAGGGTAAAACTGGGAACTTAGGGTTTTGACACCCTATTTCATCTCTAAACACAGACAACCATTCATGACCATACTCATGGTCAAAAATGGATGTCTACAACATGATGGTCAGAATATCCCAATAGGCCATATGAATGTGCCTAATAAAAGAAATAACAATAGCAATGTGATAATTTCAACTACTAATCCTTTGTTCGAACCAATGGGAGAAAGAATGGCTTATGTTGAGCCAAATAATTACTTCTCGAGATCAACTTTGAATTATGTTGAGTCATATAGGCCACTGAATGGTCAAAATGTGCCAACGGGCCAAACAAGTATGCCTAATCAAAGAATTAATGGTAACCATGTTCTTGTTTCAAATATCAATCCTTTATTTGGAACAATGGGAGAAGGAGTAGCTAATGTAGAGCCAAATGGTCATGTCCCAAGAGTGGATTTTAATCAATTTGATAGGTCCAATAATAATGTTGGTGAAACATTGAGACCACAAACTCAACCCTTCGAATCAAATGTAATACCTGAAAGTATCCCTTTTGAACCTGGGGGATTGAGGGGTAAAAAGAATGGAATTGGCAATAGTAATCATTATGACCGACCTAAAGCCATTCCAAACCAAGGAAATAATAGGTTGAATAATGATAATCAACCTGTTATGACTATGAGAAACCAAATTCTTGAAGTTATTCAAGAAGCATATGGCCCATTGACTAGAGGAATGCAAGTCCCTATTTATAGAAAACCTTATCCGGATTGGATTGATAGGACTTATGAATTCCCAAGAGGATACAAAGTACCTGAGTTCACTTTGTTCTCTGGAGAAGGTGAACAATCCACGATTGAACATGTGGGTAGATTTACAGGCCAATGTGGAGAAATTGGGAATATTGATTTCTTAAAACTTAGATTGTTCTCAAATTCCTTAATAGGAAATGCATTTACTTGGTATGTGAATTTGCCTCCTGGTTCAATTCAAACTTGGGCCCAGTTAGAGGAAATGTTCCATTCTCAATTCTTTAGAACTGATCCTGAGATTTCAATGGCCGATTTAGCCAGACTTAAACAAAGGCCTGATGAAAAGGCTTCTCAATTCATTAATAGATTCAAGAGAGCAAAGAACAAATGTAGAATTAATCTTCCTGAGATTGAATTTGTTAAACTTGCACAAAATGGTCTAGAGTTCGAATTAAGAAAGAAATTTGATGGCGTAG
>JAESVK010081933.1:0-15816 GCA_017140935.1 Hamamelis virginiana | reverse complement strand
ATGAATATATATATATATATATATATATATATATATATATATATATAAATTTTGTATTTTTTTATTAATTACAAACATCACAATTTTTTGTAGTGATATTTCTTAAAATCTAACAGTTGGATACAATGATTTTTGTTATACATGATATGCACAAGAAAGATATTCATACAGTTTTGCCTACAATTAGCACGAACCAACCATGCGTATCCAGCATCTGTTAAGCAATTATTTGTATTTTATAATGTGAAGGGTAATTTAGTAATGTGATAACATTTCCTATGATAAAACCTCCACCAACCAAACAGCAAAATGAGAAAGTGTTTGGGAATCCTATGCCAGATTCCTACACTGCCAAACGTTGGAAAGTGGAAAATTTGTCATATTCTCATTCCCATGGAATGTGGTTTCCCAGGAATGAGATTCCATTCCAGTGAACCAAACGCAGCTTTTCTCTTTCTGCTAGTTTCCTCTCTCGCTACCGATCACCTCTCTCCCTCTCTCTCCTTCACACATTGGTCTCCTCTCTCTTCTCACTTATCTCTTTCTCTTTTTCTACCGTTTGCTCTCACTATCTGCTGCTAATCACCTTATGAATGAGGGTAAGTCTTTTTTTTTTTTTTTTTTTTTAATGATAGAAAGTTGGATTTTGGGTGTTAGGGTTTGATTTCCTTCTCACATTGGTCTACTCTCTTTCATACACTTTATCAAATACGCTGAACCAATGACGGTAAGTTTGTTTTTCTTTTATCTTTTGGGTTTTTATTTTTTATTTTTTATTTAATGCAATAGATTTGGATTTTCGATGTTAAGGTTTCATTTCAAATTTGATTTTGAGTCTCATCTCACTCATGCATACTGTCAAATGCGCCGAAACAATGAGGGTAAGTTTATTTATTTATTTATTTTATTTATTTATTTATTTATTTATTTTTTTTTAATGCAGTAGATTTGGATTTTGGCTATTAAGGTTTGATTTCAATTTTGGATTTAAGGTTTTATTGGTGTTACAGTGCCGCTTTCAAGCTATTCCTCCATATTCGGCTCTCTATCTCTCTCCCAAACTCGTAGAACCAATGTATGGTAAGTTTCCTTTTTGCTTGAAAAATATTGTAATTGATTTATGCTTTAATATATTTTTTTTGCTTATACATTTCTCTGCCACACTGTTATGTTTTTGTTCTCTTTTTTTTGGCAATTTTATTGTTAATTTTTTTTGTAGTTGACTTTTTGAAGGGTTTTTGTGGCTTATTGTTAGGGCTTTTTATTGGATATGTGGGTTTTTTTTAATTAGAGACATGGATACGTGAGAACTGTGGTTGTGATATGTGTTTGAAGCAAGATTTGACTTTCTCGGTATGTTAAGTTTCTCTTGCTCTATATTTCTCTATGGTCATATTATTCTCATTTGCTTCTCAATCTCAAATACCCATTTTGTTATAGTTGATTATGGTTAAAAAAAAAAAAAAAATACACTTCAACTCTAATCTATGTGGTTTTGTATTGGGTAGAATTGAATTAATTTCCTTTGTTTGGTAGTTGTATGTGGAAGTAATTTGACGTGTATTAAAATAAGCCTACTAAATGTTTGATAAAATTCATAAATAGTAAAGGCTATAGTAGTGGTAGAAATTGGGAACACGTTTGAAACTAATGTTATATTTTGAGTATAAGTAAGCTATTTTAACTTAATTTATATATGGGTCCCACAAGCCTTTTGAAGTGGGCCCATATTGGAATACATTCATCTCATAAAGGAGATTAATGTGTTGTATTAATACGCTCAAAATAATAATGGTTTGAATGAGAAATTGTAGTTTAAAATCACCCATTTAAAAGTGGTTAAAGGTGATAGCCATCTTTGTCCCACATTGAATAAAAGTGGGAAGCTTGTGTGCTTATATATGTTTACATTGGATCTATGGGTTGGGCCCTAAGGGGTACCAAAGTTTTGTGAGGGGAGAGGACTTAACCAAACATGGGCTTGATCCAAACCACACGCGTGCGCCTTCTCACACTGCGCCGGGCCGGGCCTAAGGGGTTCATTTAGACAAAGCCCATTAACTTTTTGGGCCAACCCAGAACCCAGAATGGCTATGCAGCTCTTCCTAGAACAGTCTGTAGTGGTGAAGAGTTATGTCTGTTTTTGCAACTCTTCACAAGGTCATGTCCCATTTGGTGCCCTTCTGCACTTCACGAAGAGGCACCAATTCATTTATAAACAGGCCACTCAATCCATTTATTCAAGATTCAATTCATTCCAGTCTTCTTCATTGTCCGTATACGGTTTTATAGAGGGAGAGATAGGCATTGTTTTGGTTCGCTGTGTCTATAAATTGTAGTGCTTCATCTGCAGACGTGATCATTGTATCATGGGATGTAGACGTCCATCAAACTCTAAGCACCTATAGGAGGGGCTTATTCTATCTTAAGGACAAAGTGTACAACACTTGCCTTGATCAATTTTCGTAAACAATTTCCTGCTTCAGATTCTGCAAAACTTGTAAGTTATTTATTTTATGCATTATGTTTTTATATAATTGTTACTTGAATAATTTTTTGGTTTGACTGAATTATTATTCAAGTAGTCTCTCTTCTTTTTCTTCTTCTTATTCTTTATTGAATTGGTATATAATTATGTACTTTACAGAATTAATATACAATTTGTTCTATTCTGTAAATAATTGTTTGATACAATATAATCCAATTCTAGATAATTTTTTTTCCCAACAACTAATTATTGGATATGTGGGTTGCTCTTAATTGGAACCATATATATGGGACAAAGCAGTTGTGATCTTTGTTTAGAGCAAGATTTGACTTTCTGTGTATGTTAAGTCTACCTTGCTCTATATTTCTCTATAATCATATCTTTCTCATTGACTTTCCAATCTTAAATACCCAATTTGTTGTAGTTGATTATGATTATTAAAAATACATGTGAACTCTAATCTATATGGTTTTCTATTGGGAAAAACTGAATTATTGTTCTCTTTTTGGTAGTCGTATGTGGAAGTAATTTGATGTGTATTAAAATAAGCCTCAAAATGTTTGATAAAATTGTTAGAAGTATGCCCTAAAACCAATCGTTAGGTTGTATCTAGGGAACTTATATTTCATTATAATCATGTATGAAACATTATTCATCTATGAAATGGCTTTTAGTATCATGTAAACTTGTGTTTAATTACTGTTCATGATAAAGTCCTTAGATAGTATGATGGAGAGTAGTATCTCAAGTGTTGAGATAGAAAGACTTACAACTCTCAAGTACATCTATCCTAAACCAGTTCCTGATCATAGGTTTATATATTTGGACGATTATAAACCGTTAAGATTAGCTCAGGTTATACTAGCTCCTTTGGGAAGATGGTGAGTCTCATGCCATCTGTGTAGTGACACTATACTAAACCTGTGGGTGCTTGTTGAGAACAAGTACACTGAACGTGACCAATATGAGTACAACTTATGGAATTCTATTTGCATGTCAAAAGCTGCTCATGTATATAGTCACTTTTGTAATCCTTAGATCTGAGATACCACAAGTTGTCTTATGCATGAGTTGTTGTAGTTTGATAGTATCTCGTACACCCTTAACCACCAGGATGTAATCGATACTTATTGGCTATAGTAAATTATGTATGAAGACATGTGTGTGTGCAATAAGGAATCACTACCCTTAATATGAAAGGATGAATGTCATAGTTACTTCACAAATACTATCTCAATAAAGTCTTTGGACAAAGCAGATAGTAACCAAGAAAAGAGTTTTCAAGGGTTAACCTAATTGAGATTAATTTTGGTGAAAATGTAACATAAGATTAAGTTAGGGTTTGACATGTATCCATACCAAACTAACTTAATTATGGTATTGTTTAGTGAAGGATTACCTATATCATAAAGGGTTAATTTATATTCGTATATTTACCCACACCTAGGGTACATCATGATATGTTGTTAGATGTCACTCATGACTGGTGTAGACCTAATGATAAGTGTTATCATTGAGGGTAAAATTGGAATTGTTCCAATTGAACCGTAAATTGAAAGTTTCTATTTTGGGTGACAAGAGATGTCCCTAAGCCACTACTAGGTTGAATGAACCCAATGGGTCACACACACAAAGGTATAAGTGAGTCACTTAAATTAGGAGAGAGGAATATTCTAATTTATTATTGTTTATATCCTTATTATTAAGTGTTAATAAAAGAGGAACTAAATAATAAATACAAGGAATATTTACTATATATATGTGATGATAGGTCAAGCTAGCACTAAGCAACCAATCATCATAAAGGAGAAGGAGGACAAAACCTTAGGAGCCGTGTGCATGTATAGTGCACTCTCTCTCTAGCCGCCATTCTCTCTCTCTCTCTCCATGCTTGCCTCTTTTCAAGAGTTGTGAAGTTGCAAGGGTTTGGGTGATCTTGTGCTCGTGTGGATACCATTTGAGGCTACCATACACTTTGGAGCTCAAGGATTTTGAAGATAGCTTTGCAAAGGAACACTACAAGTAAGCTTTTAATTCATGTTCAATTAATTGTTTGATTCGTTTTATCGTTTGAGTTCGATTCTTAGATGAACACAATGGAAAATTTTAAACTCTATCTTCCGCTGCGTTTCCATGTGGTATTCTTTCAAAAAAATTTAAATGATTAAGGCCATAGTAGTTGTAGAAATTGGTAACAAGTTTGAAATTGATTTTCTTATTCAATATTTCAATTTAAGTTTTTCTTTACCAGTAGGTAAGCTGAAGCCAAAGTACTTAAAATTGCTATGAATGCTGAAGTATGACCCATGTGGTTTTTTATCTGGCAAGGATGAGTTTATGAGCTCTTTTTTGGTGTTGTATGTGGGAGCATCTGACATTGACATAAGCCCACCAAATTGAAATGAGCATTGGTTATATTCTTGTTTGTTTGTGTAAATATACTTGGTCACCAAGTAATATGTTTGTTTGGGTATACTTGGTGTTTCATATTTTGCCCAAATACATTGACCCAGGATTTTAAGTATCTGGTAACAGACCTGTAACGGTAACGGTAAAGGTGTAACGGGTGTATCGGATGATACGTAACGAGTGATACGTAACGGGTATCGGGCGCTAGGGTTGTGGATTTTATTTTATTTTATTTTATTTTATTTTTGCACACCAAGCCCCAAAAGCTGTAATACACATATCTTTACCTGATACTAATGTATATTAATATTTTCAAGGAGTTCTAGTGAATTTATTTCAAGTTTTCACGAATCATTAGTTCATCACTCAATTAAAATTAATTGAATAATGAACAAGAACTCTTTGAATATAAATAAACGTGTTAAAAATTCATGTACACCCGAAATTTATAATAATTTTTAAAAATATTTTTGTAACATATTATGTAAGTTATAAGTTACTAGCTTTCAAGTTAAAAAGTTTTAAAATAAAACCAAAAATTTGTTTGAATTGTATTACAATTTTTTAAATGTTTTTATTTAATCTTTTAAGAATTAAATTTTTGGCTCAAATTTTTTTCAATTATAATTTATTTTTGGCATTTTAGTTTAATTTGCTTTGAAATATTCAATTATTTATAACAATTTAAAATAGCAAGCCAGAATAAGCAATTTTAATTTTATAAAAAACTTATAAAAGTAATAAAATTTATAATATTAAATTAGAAGTTAACTTAATTACACAAGTCTATTAACCATTTGTTAATGTTAAATAGTCAAACTTATATAAAAAAAAGGGCAGCAGATATATACAGTGATATGTCTCGAGTCTCTCGAGTGTTCTTGACCAGTAGGGGTGTGTATATATATATATATACAGAACTTCTAATATCAGGTGCCCCTGATGCTTCTAGCATCAGGTGCGCTCTTGTAGAGGCACTTGCAGAATTTTTTTGAAAAACTAACCGTTGGATTAGATACTCCTATAATGTATATCATTTTTGCCAAAAATCACAGTAATCCAACGGTTGGTTTTTGAAAACTGCAACTTTGAAAAACTGTGACTTTTTTGTTCTTAAAAATGTTATCATTTTTTAGCAGTCAGTTTTATCATAAACTAACCGTTAGAGCACTGTGATTTTTGGCAGGCATGACATACATTATAGGAGTAACTAATCCAATGGTCAGTTTTCCAAAATTTGCACTGCAAGTAGCTCTACAAGAGAGCACCTGATGCAAGGTGCACCTGACCATAACACCTTTGTGTGTGTGTGTGTGTGTGTGTATGTGTGTGTGTGTATTGGTGGGTGGAGACCACAACGCCCCACCAGATGGAGGAGCTCGCCAATTGCTTCCTTTACGGGACGACGACAGTAGCAGTGGTGGTGTCCTCACTAGTGACTGTGCAGGTAAGTCCTCTCACTTGAATTCAGCATGCTTTTTCTTTTTCTCTTCTTTTTATCTTCTGATTTTTTTTTCTTTTTCTCTCAATCCAACACTTGAGGGACTAAAATCATGAGACTTTATTATTTATTTGAAAGAAAAGCAAAGTAATGTGTTGATAGTTAGGAATTTCTACTTGCATCAGAGAGCTTTGAGTTTCCTGTAATTCACGTGGGTGTAACGAGAATCAGTGTGTAACAGCCTTTACGCACCGTATCAGGCTAATATGTCGTGAATTGCTTTACACATTCAGTATCGGGGTGTAAAGTGTACAAGAGCCTCTAAAATCCCATACGTATCGGGCGATACATACGTATAGGGTCGAACGATACTTAAAACTATGCATTGACCCCAAGATATGATTTTGGTTTTGGTTGGTTTGTGTATATATACTTGGTCACCAAATAATATGTTTGTTTGTGTATGCTTGGTGTTTGATAATTTTCCCAGATACATTGAGCCCCTAGATATGAGTTTTTGATTTTCACTCTTTAATAATTTGATTATAACACTTTGTATATTGGAATTTATCTCCCTTGACGGTCGAAGGTGCAAGAACTGTTGGGGCGTCAAAGATTTTGGATTTTGTTTGTTTGTTTATATATACTTGGTCACCAAATAATATGTTGGTTTATGTATACTTGGTGTTTGATATTTTGCCCAAATACATTGAGCCCTTAGATATAAGTTTCTAATTTCTACTCTATAATAATTTGATTCCAACACTTTGTATTTTGGATTTTATCTCCCTAGACTGCTGAAGGTGCAAGAATTGTTGGGGCATTAAGAATTATTGGGATTGACTTGAACCCAATAGGCCAATAGGTTTAAATTAAGAAGGTAACAACTTTTTTTTTTTTTTTTGGCATAATTGCATAAATGCATTTCCTTATACTCAATCTCTCTATTATGCTCCCTCTCTATATGATTTAAAGTTGACCATTGTTAAATGCTACACTCTACCAGAATAATGGTCAAGATTTTGTGATTCCTCATGGTTTGGGCATGAGTTTTAGAAGGCACATCTGTTAGTTTTGGAAGGCATATTTATGATCAAATATGCCAAATAGTCAAGATTTTGTGATTCCTCATGGTTTGCTGCATTGTTCAACCTAAATGTTATGATTTTATATATAAAAAAAAAAATCTGTTATGAAATGTTTTATTGTTTTTTTTTCGTTGGATACAAATTATTAGGGATTGGACATTTTAATGAGCATCTAAAGGCATAGCTAAACAAGTGCAATCGATTATTCGTTATGAGTTTCCAACATGTTGACAACATAGTTGATGTGTAGCATATAGTGCTCCCCTGGGAAGCTCTCTCTCTCCCCTGTGAAGATCTCTCTCTCCCTCTCTCTCTCTCTCTTTTTCTCTCTCTCCAGGTTGCTGTGATTTGCAGAGCTCTCTTTTGCAAAATAAGGGAAGAGGGAAGAAAGGGTTTTATTTGGTTGTGCAAATAATAGCAGATTTGGGTGTGTTTGGGCTGTATTTTAGTAAGAATTTGAATAAATGATTGGAGAGCTCCTATTAAAATAAGATATTTTACTCAATTTAAGTAAGAGTAAGGGTAAATGGTTGGAGATGGTCTTAACTATAAACTTATTAACTTATTTAGAACCAAGTGTGACAAAACAAACAAGGCAGGGCCGGTCCTGAGAATTTGGGGGCCCTAAGCAAGGCATAAAATGGGGCCATAATTGTCAATATTTTTTAATACCACCATAAATGTTTTTTCAAAGATTTAGAGTTTTGAAGTAATTTATTTCTATTAATTTTTTGGAAACCAAACATAGCCATAAAAGTAAAATAGAAAGAAAAAAAAAATCATACTATAGGGATTACACATTAATGTGGCCCTATTTTTTTTTTTTTTTTGCAAGAAATTGGGGGCCTAAAGCCATATATTTATTTTTTGTAAGAACATTCAAATTTTGGGGCCCTATTTTTTTTGCAAGAAATTGGGGGCCTAAAGCCATTGCTTTAATGGCTTTAGCTCATGGAGAGATAGATAGAGAGTGAGAGTCAAATGTATAAATATGGTGAGAGAGAGATACCTGCTCAAATCATCAACAAACACATACTGTTTTATACGTGTCTCTCTCTCTCTCTCTCTCTCAGAGAGAGAGAGAGAGAGAGAGAGAGATTAACACTTTCCTTTCCCTTCTACTTTCCCAAGTTCCAAATAGAATGTAAAAGTTCCTTTAGAAATTTTGGCAAAACTTTCTTCAACCCTAACACTGTTTGGATTGAGAGAATTTGAGAGAAGAGAAGATAATCTCATTAAGAGAAGAGAATATAAAGTTAAATAACTTTTTCTCCACATTGTTTGGATAGACATGAGAGGAAATTAAATAACTTTCTCTTCACCGTGTTTGGATAGCTTTCATAAGAGAAGATAAGATAAGATTTTAAGGTGTAAATTCCAATATTACCCTTACTTACATAAAAACGAAATAAAAGCTAAATAAGGGAGAGAAAGGATAAAGTAGTAAAATCACGTCCATTGGCTTTCTTTTCTCTTCTATTCTCTCCAAATCTCCCCAATTTGGAGAAAAAGATTTTTGGGCCCTTTTCCCACTTTCTCCCCCCTCCATTTCTTTCTCTTCTATTTTAGTTTTCCAAACAAGGGAATTTTTTACATTTTTCTCTTCTCATCTCCCAAACTCTCTCAATCCAAACAGATTGAAATAGTTTTGACTGGGCGCCTTATAGTAGAATTTGATATATATATATATGGCAGCAGTGACAGCATCCTTCTCATATTAGCTGCTAGCACAACACAAACAACCTGCAGATCTGCTTCCCGTGCCTTGCTTCTAGAACGTGAGAAGATCCGGTTCAATGGTGAATGAGAGAGAGAGAGAGGGGGGGTTAAGCTGAACCCGTGGGTGAAAGATAGTGAGGGAGATTTAGGGTTTTAGGTGAGGGGAGAGAGTGTGTGAGGGGGAGGGAGAGAGAGTGAGATTTGGGTTTCAGCGTGAGAAAGATAGAGAGAGAGAATGAGATTTGTTTTTTCAGGTGAGGGAGATTGGATGATTGAGATTGAATGCCATCATATCTATGGCTGTAAATTGTTTTTAGGTATCTTATTAAAATTTTATGATATGGGACAATACATAACTTATAATAATGAGTAGGGGATTGGGGATTATGTGAAATGTTAGAAATTATGTATTAATATGGGAATTGAGGATTCATTTTTATTCTAGACTTATATGTTAATCATTATTTTTAATAAAATAATATTGATGGGATATTAAAGTCAATGATTTGACTTAAAGAAGCAGTGATATGATTTAATGGGGATTGTGAATTATTAGTGGGGATTGGGGATTATGCATATATGTGGGGATTAATTGTTAAAGTGGTGATTGAGAATTTTATGCATTGTTGTGGATTATGTGTTATGGTGGGGATTAAATACATTTTTTTTATTAAAAAAATGACCGTTAGAAGGGTATTTTCGTCCAAAAAATACTCATAGGTCCATTGACATAAGTATTGAAAATCCGGACCCATTGACATAATATTTTAAACTCCGAGATCCATTGACGTAAATGCCCATTTATATTTTGGGTTAAAGTTTTATTTAAAACTACCAAATAATCTCCAACGTAAATAAGTGTATGTCACACATAATTTTATATGAATGCGGCCTGTTATGAACATGTACCTTAAGTTTCCTTTGCGGGGTACGGTAAAGAAATGTTTAGTAAGAAATTGATGTTTTAATGAGAAATCAAAACTTGTAGGACTCGCACAAGAACCTAGATGTGGTCGAATAGGCCCAATTTAATTTTTCTAAATTAATTGACCAATATGATCAAATATTTCCATCCATAATTAAACATCTATAAGTTGGAGGAAACTCAACATTACTCTAGCGAGTAATTCCAATCCCAACCTGAGCAAAATAAACATCAATTGATAGAGGCTTATGCACTAAGGAAAGCAGTGAATTTTGAAAAGGATATTGGGGCATGGAAGTTTGAATTACGAGGGAATGTTGTTAATGTGATTAAATGTTATGCAGCCACCTATAATTTAAAATTTTTGATCTAAAATTTGATCTCGATATTTAGTATTTTTCTTTTTTATCATGTCAAAGAGCTTTTGCGCTCAACTTCATTAATTAATTACATTTAAGGAAAGTCATATTGCCCCAAAGAGGGCCAAACCCACTAGTTTGTGCAAACTTTTAGACCATATTGCCCTCGAAATCATGACATTAGCTCGAAAATTTTGAAATATTCAATCGCAATGAATGTCATGACCCAAATGAAACAGATAATCCAACTATAAAACTGGACGAGAGAGTTAAAGTCAATCACGTGAGAAGAATTTAGAGCCCTTTTTTCCCCTCACACTACAAGAAAAATTGCCTTTAGTAAGGGCAGACAATCCTTACTAAAGTCCAATTTTGGGTTGCTAAAACCTTTAGTTACGATCGGCCGACCCTTACTAGGCGTTACTAAAGCATACCGTGGCTAAAACCTTTAGCAACGACCATGACCCTTACTAAAACAAACTCTTTAGCAACATTGATCAACATACCTTTAGTGAGGATCATAGGCCCTTGCTAAAAATTTGGGATAAAAATAAAATAGAAAAATTAGTAGAATAAAATTATTGGAAAAATATTGAAAGATCTAATTTTAAATGATTCTCAACCATACAAAAATGGAAACCTTTATTTACAATTTTAAATGGTTCTTTGACATACATTTTGAAAGACCCAACAATTGAACAACATTTAAAAAAAAAAAAAAAAAAAGTTCCAATGTACAAGAAAGCCAATTTTTTTGCCACACCAAGGTCATCCCGATTTAGTGTTGAATCCATCTCGTCTAGTAAATCTTCAGCAACTCTCTTCGTCAAGAGAAGTGGATGATTCGCACATTTATTTCAAAATCTGCTTCAAAGCAAACAATATTTGATTATTAACTTGATGAAGGGAAAAAAAGCAATTTAAACATAAAATACAAGAACATGTTAAGTGCACAACAGTATTATACCAAGTCTGAAATGCAGAAGCTAAAAAAGGTGTGCATCTGAAAGTTCATGGTTCTTGAGAAATTGATCAGAAACAATATCAAAACTATTTTTATACTCTAGCAACAATTGGTAAAATGATACAATCACAAAGTTGAAATCATTGAGTTGATGCCTATTCAATTGTCACTATATATTTTTAGCACTGCTACAATTCAAATTGTGCATAAACACATTAGCCAAAAGTTTGAGAAAAAAGGGTCAATATCCAAAGGCAAAAGCTACATACATGGTCCTGATCTTTTCAAACAATTTAGCACTTAGCATTTAGAGACTTTTACCACTGCATCAAACAATTAGTGGCCTCTAAAGTTTATCGATTCAAAAATCAAAAGCTACATTATCCATTTTGAAGCAATCAACTCAAATCCACAAGTTTTTAAGTAGCCCTGTTCCTATCAAAGCAATCAACTCAAATCCATAAGTTTTTATTTTATTTATCAACTTTCATACTCAACCTGATGGATTCAACACTAAATCAGGTTGTACACTGTTACAAGTACTAGTATTATACCAAGTCTAACCTACCACAGGTTCACATCTTCACAAAAAATAGTCATGTCCCAGTTATATTAACCCATTTCACAAAACACACAAAACAACTTTGGACATAAAAATGACATTGAACAGAAACCAATTAGCTGAATGACATTGCTAAGTGAAACCAAATAGAAACCAAAGTAACATTTGCATTGGACATGCTAGCCCAATATTTACTAAATTGAAAACTAGTAATTCTGGTGTCTAGCTTCTTCCATATAAAAAATGAAGGTTGGTCTTACCTTAAAAGATTCCTCATCTCTTTCTCAGCCCATGTCTTTACCATTTTCCTGGGATTGTTTCTGCAGTATCCATGTCTGAAATGGTAGTCACCTTGTACATAGCGGTCTCTGTCCTTGAAGTTGTTAGTAGAAAAATGGCTGAATGACATTGCTAAGTGAAAGTGTACCACTCTAGAATTACAATAAGTGAACTGAAGTTTAACAATTAAATAAACATGACTACCTAAAAGAAGATAAATTTTCTGTTATACCTTAAGTTGGCTCTCATCACAACTCACAAATCACATCTTTATGCAGTCTTTTCTTTTTCTTTTTCCTGTTATCAAAAGTATCTATTAAATTTCAATTTACTTCTTGGAGAAAGCACATTTGATTTTATTACCAAACTTTGAATGAGCAAATGCAAAATCTAAAAATTTAACAACCCCAGCTTCATATTCAATGGTGTTTCTAGGCTTTTTAATCCAACTTTTATCTATCGACATATCAGCTTCAAGTCTTCAACACAACGTCACCTTTCAATAACCATTATTCAGATTACACCTATGTGAGAAGATATAATCCTTAAATTAGAATTGAAAAATCATATAGCTAGAGCATAAGAAGCACAATATTATAACAAGGAAAAGACACATATTCGGTAATCATACTAATAATTTGAATTAGTCCTTGAATTAAAAAACCTGAAAGTAAGAAACTATATCAACAGTAGTCACTCTTGATCCCTCTTCTTGTTATCTCTATTGCTGGGTCGTCTAGCTCTAGCTTAGATTTCTTTGTCTTTTTTTTATCGATCCCAAATGGTAAGTTGTTACTTCTGGACTGTATGTAAATTATTTACTTCCTTATTTTAGGTTTGATGATCATCTTCAGCTAAAATGGAGAGTTTGGCTTTGAATAATTGAGATGCACAGAGTACCCAAAGTTAATTAGCGAAACCAATAAGAATGAATGAGAGAACAGACACCATCGTTAAATATTTTATAACCCAAAAATGTTCACCTGCAGGACACATGTGCACCAACTAGTCGCATAAAATGCATATAGATAACAATAGATAACAATAACCTGGAGAGAATCATATCGCAAATAAAATAATGCATGCAAGTTGGGAGAAAATACGTATACTTGGGAATTGCTGATCGCTTGTGAGAAGAGAACTGGGACTGAAAACCAGAGAGTAAAGAATTCAGTGATATATGCAAGACTTGTAAATTAGGTGAATAGATATTCTAATAGCAGAGATATGCCTCATAATTTATTGGCATCTAAACACATAAAACAAAAAACACAACACATATTCTAATATGAGTTACAAAAACCACCAAATTGCAACAGAATATGCCACTAACCAATCAAACACTGTAGGTTCATTCTCGTAAGCACCAGACTTGGGAACAAGAAAATAAGCAGAACAATGTCACATTGTTACCACTAGAATGCTTTTTCTGGTGCATCTAGCTACCAGTCCTACATGAGGGGACGAAACAATATATATGGACTCAATTAAAATCAAATAACTAAATTAAACCATCACTTACTGGTGCAGTACCACCAGCCCAATAATGTGATCAGATGTGAAATCTTACGTCATAGAAAGACATTTTTCAAACACTTTAAACACACAAATATACAAGAAAAAACGATATCAATTAAAGGAAAAAACTACTTCCTTAGCCTGTACTTTTGGGAATCAAAAGACATTTTCAAACACTTTAAACACACAATATGAATTAGACGAACAGATTTGGGGAAGAGAAACACACAAATAATCACAATAACATATTTGGGGAACAGGTTGCTCATAAATTTTGTGCAAAATTGCATAAAAATCAAAATATAATTTCACATGCAAACTGACCTTCAGATTCGGTGACCTTCACGACTTCTCTTTATCTATTTCTCTCGGTGGCTGTTAAACACACAAATATACAAGAGAAAGAGATGTGAACGAAGCAAGGGCATGGAAAAGCAGAGCAACCTCAGATTTGGGCAACCACGATGAATCAAAGGCATGTACATGCAACGAAATTTCAAATTTGGAACAAATCACGGTGAAGATGAAGAAGAGCTTCAGTCGCCGAAGCAAGACAATGTCACCGAAGCAAAACGAAAAAAGAGGGAGAAGAGCATCAGTCGCTGGTTTGTGAGGGAGAAGTCGTGAGAGATTAGGGCTGAAGTTGTGATAGAGAGAAATGAAAAGAAGATTTAGGGCTGAAGTTGTGATGGAGGGAAATGAAAAGAAGATTTGGGTGAAGATTGAGAGATTGTGAGAAAAAGATTATCGGTGATGGGAGATTGAGAAAAGAATGAGAGATGGGGCGGTGATGAGAGTCGGGGAGAGATTAGAGAGAGAGAGAGAGAGTGTTTTCGGTTAAAACTACTCACAAAGGGTAAAACTGGGAACTTAGGGTTTTGACACCCTATTTCATCTCTAAACACAGACAACCATTCATGACCATACTCATGGTCAAAAATGGATGTCTACAACATGATGGTCAGAATATCCCAATAGGCCATATGAATGTGCCTAATAAAAGAAATAACAATAGCAATGTGATAATTTCAACTACTAATCCTTTGTTCGAACCAATGGGAGAAAGAATGGCTTATGTTGAGCCAAATAATTACTTCTCGAGATCAACTTTGAATTATGTTGAGTCATATAGGCCACTGAATGGTCAAAATGTGCCAACGGGCCAAACAAGTATGCCTAATCAAAGAATTAATGGTAACCATGTTCTTGTTTCAAATATCAATCCTTTATTTGGAACAATGGGAGAAGGAGTAGCTAATGTAGAGCCAAATGGTCATGTCCCAAGAGTGGATTTTAATCAATTTGATAGGTCCAATAATAATGTTGGTGAAACATTGAGACCACAAACTCAACCCTTCGAATCAAATGTAATACCTGAAAGTATCCCTTTTGAACCTGGGGGATTGAGGGGTAAAAAGAATGGAATTGGCAATAGTAATCATTATGACCGACCTAAAGCCATTCCAAACCAAGGAAATAATAGGTTGAATAATGATAATCAACCTGTTATGACTATGAGAAACCAAATTCTTGAAGTTATTCAAGAAGCATATGGCCCATTGACTAGAGGAATGCAAGTCCCTATTTATAGAAAACCTTATCCGGATTGGATTGATAGGACTTATGAATTCCCAAGAGGATACAAAGTACCTGAGTTCACTTTGTTCTCTGGAGAAGGTGAACAATCCACGATTGAACATGTGGGTAGATTTACAGGCCAATGTGGAGAAATTGGGAATATTGATTTCTTAAAACTTAGATTGTTCTCAAATTCCTTAATAGGAAATGCATTTACTTGGTATGTGAATTTGCCTCCTGGTTCAATTCAAACTTGGGCCCAGTTAGAGGAAATGTTCCATTCTCAATTCTTTAGAACTGATCCTGAGATTTCAATGGCCGATTTAGCCAGACTTAAACAAAGGCCTGATGAAAAGGCTTCTCAATTCATTAATAGATTCAAGAGAGCAAAGAACAAATGTAGAATTAATCTTCCTGAGATTGAATTTGTTAAACTTGTACAAAATGGTCTAGAGTTCGAATTAAGAAAGAAATTTGATGGCGTAG
>JAESVK010081927.1:0-13964 GCA_017140935.1 Hamamelis virginiana | reverse complement strand
AAGATCCCTTATGCTTCTGCAGTAGGGAGTCTTATGTATGCTATGCTGTGTACAAGACCTGATATCAGTCATGCTGTAAGCGTTGTCAGCAGATATCAGTCTAACCCAGGTGAGGCACACTGGGTGGCAGTTAAGGGCATCCTTAAGTACTTGAGAAGGACTAAGGATTTGGCTCTTATCTATGGAGGAGATGAGCTCAAAGTAGATGGTTTCACAGACTCTGATTTTCAATCAGATATAGATGATAGAAAGTCTACATCTGGATATTTGTTCACCTTGAATGGTGGTGTGTTTAGTTGGAAGAGCTGTAAGCAGACTATCACAGCGGATTCCACTACAGAAGCTGAGTATGTAGCCGCCTCCGAAGCAGCCAAGGAAGCTGTTTGGATCAGAAAGTTCATTTCAGAACTTGGAGTGGTTCCAGCCATTGAGTCACCTATACCTTTGTATTGTGACAACAATGGGGCTATAGCTCAAGCCAAGGAACCAAGGTCACATCAGAAATCCAAGCACATTGAAAGGCGTTTCCACATGATTCGTGAGATCATAGAGCGAGGAGATATCAGTATGCAAAAAGTAACATCTGAGGATAACACCGCAGACCCACTTACCAAGGCTCTTACCCAGAAGGACTTGGATCGACATCTTGAGAAGATGGGGATGAAGTATGTCACTAATTGGATTTAGTGCAAGTGGGAGATTGTTAGATATGTGCCCTAAAACCAATTGTTCTGTTGAGTTTAGGGTTTTATATTTCATTATTATATCTTGTATGGATCTTTATTCATTTATGATATGGCTATTTTTATCATGTAAACTTGTGTTTAATTACTGTTCATGATAAAGTCCTTGGATAGTATGATAGAGAGTTATATCTCAAGTGTTGAGATAGAGAGACTTATAACTCTTAAGTACTTCTATCCTAAACTGGTTCCTGATCATAGGTTTATATATTTGGACGATTATAAACCGTTAAGATTAGCTCAGGTTTTACTAGCTCCATGGGAGGATGGTGAGTCTCGAACCATCTGTGTAGAGACACTATAGTAAACCTGTGGGTGCTTGTTAGAGAACAGGTACACTGAACGTGACCAATTTGAGTACAGCTTATGGAATTCTATTTGTATGTCAAAGGCTGCTCATGTGTATAGTCACAGTTGTAATCCTTAGACTTGAGACACCACTTGTTATCTTATATATGAATTGCTAGAGTTTGATAGTATCTCGTACACCCTTAATCACAAGGATGTAATCGGTGCTCATTGGCCCTAGTGAGTTATGTATGAAGATAGGTGAGTGTGCAATAGAGGATCACCACCCTTAATAAGAAAGGGCGAATGTCTTAGTTAGTTCACAGTTACTATCTCAATGGAGTCTTTGGCCAAAGCAGAAGGTTGCCAAGAAAAGTGTTTCAAGGGCATACCTAATTGAGATTATAATCTGGTGAATTAGTAACGCATGATTAAGTTAGGGTTTGACATGAATCCATACCCAACTAACTTAATCGAGACATTGTTTGGTGAAGGATTATTTATAGCACGAAGGGTTCATTTACACGTTCGTATATTCACCCACACCTAGGGTACGTCATGACATATTGCTAGATGTCACTCATGACTAGTGAAGGCCTAATGATAAGGGTTATCATTGAGGGCAAAATTGGAATTGTTCCAATAGAACCTAAAAATAGAAAGTTTCTATTTTGGGCGACATTGAGATGTCCCCTGCCACTACTAGGTTGGGATGAACCCAATGGGTCACACACAAAAGAACATAAGTGAGGTTGTTAAACTTGAGAGAGGGTTACATTCTAATTGATATATGTTTGGTTTTAATTAATTAAGGGTTAATTAATTACTAACCAAAAGGATATCTAATTCAAGAATGGGGATAACCTAAACGGGGTTTATGGTCATGCTAGCACTAGTAACCAAACGCCCTAAGAAGAGGAGGGGCTTATTTAAAGAGAGTGAACCCTAGCTTTTGAATAAGTATGCATCACTTTCTCTCTCTCATATTGCCGCCCCTCTCTCTCTCTCCCTCTCCATGCTTGTCTTTTTCAAGGGTTGAAAAATTCAAGAAGGATTAGCGACTCTTGTGTTCGTGTGGACGTTCATTGGAGGCCACCATACTTTTGGGGCTCGAGGATTGAGCGAGGACGATCATCAAAGGAAGAGAATATCACGAAGGAACAAATCAATGTAAGCTTTACTTTATTGTTTTTAATTTAAAGTTGATTCGATTCATCGATTAAGTAATTTCATGGTTGAATACAAAAGGAAAATTTTAAAACCTACCTTCCGCTGCGTTCCTTATTTGTATTCTTTCATCTTCCTTACAACTTAATTTTGAATTAAAAGGGGTTTTTGTAAAAGGAGGTCTCATTTAAAATAAACATACATCACATGCATCACATATATATCAAACATACATATAATGTTTAGACCAAGCTTTATTATTAGTTCTCGATTATCCTCCCACTGTCCTCCTAGAGGCTATGGTGGATTCATCTTGAACATATAATAAATTAGGTCAAGGCCCCCTACCAAGCATACATCTCATATATTAATGGGCCTTGGATTAATTATGGACTTTAGGGTGGGTTCATTCTTTGAGCCAAAAAGATGAACCCTAGGTCTATAATGAGGGTTAGGTGATCGTAATTAAAACTATGTAACTATTACATCAAGACTAAAAGATTTGAAGTCCTCGCCAAGTCCTTCTCAAGTACTTGCCTTTTCCTCTTGTACAAAACTCCACCATGCACCTCAAGTCCACCATGCTCCACCAAGTATCCAATATTACATTTAAAATAAAAGAAAGAAGGGGATTAAGGAGATAGGGGATACATAGGAATTGAGAGGGAAAGAGGCATGCAAGCCCCAAATTAATTACATCACTTAAATTTAAACAACTTTAAATACAACCCTTAAAATAATCCATACACATCTAATGCGGCCAATCACATCTCATTTAATTGGTCTTGAGTCCATAATTATCCATTCATATTTATACAAACACATTGCATAAATAAAAACAACAATAAAAGAAAGGCAATGATGGCAATGGCATTTAATTAATTAGAGTCAATATTATTATTATTATTATCTCATAACAATAATAACAATCTTTTAAATCTCATTTAAAATAAAACCATCATATCTCATATGAAAGTAAAAGTACCTTTTCTAATTAAAACTCCTAATTAACTTAATTAGGGTTTTAAATAAATAGAATTTAATTTGAGAAATTAATTTCATAATTCCTATCATGCATTTAACACTTTAATATGCATTATAGATTAATCATCATTAACCTATAGTGAAGGAATTAAATAAAAACTCAAAACCATAAATTCTTGAAAAGACACAAAACCCAGTTTTTCACAAAACAATGAATTCAGCTACTGTTTTGGGACTAATCTTTCCTATATTAAAACAAACTTTTAAAATGTGAGAATACTCTATTTCACAAGGATTTTCAGTCCTCTTTCAAATGGCATAGGTCTCGTTTAGTGATTCCAACGTTTGGTATCACTTTAAGACATTTTGTGACACTAACTCTAAACCACGGCAGAATCTGGAATTTGTGCACAAATGCATTTATTGGGCATAACCTAAAGTGAACTAAGTCATGGAAACACTTCAATTCACTAGGTTTTTCAGTCCTCTAAACAATGGCAGGGGTCTCGAGACTTGATTCCAACGTTTGGTATCAATTAGAGACATTTTGTGACAGAGAGTCAAAATTTCCAGAATTGACTCTTATTCACAAAAATTCTAGTGTGGCTATTCTAGGTCATTAAAAATCATGGGAACCCTTCCTAGACTTTGTTAAGACCTTATATTAATGAAGTTAATAGGTGGCAAGCTTCAAAAATCCCAGAAACTATTTTCCATGGATTTTATAAAAGCTTCATGATTGCTGCCCAGAAAAACAGCAACACAATTTTAATTTCAAAACGATTTCAAAATTAAAACTTTCAATATACAAGCATGCTAAAACGTTTTTAACATGTTTATATATCATCTAGCAACATCCCTAAATGTTTTTAAGCAATTAAAAACAATAATTCATCACATGAATTTCACAATCTCTCAAGAATACAAAAAAACGTTTTATAAAAACACTTTTCATCAAATCTTTATGTTCTTCATTTTTAATTTTCAAAAACAATAAAATTTATTTTGAAAATATTATAAACACTTTATAAAACATATGAAGAACACAAGATCATGAAATCATAAAATTAATTAAGGCACACTAGGGTTCCAAACCCATGTGGCCGAAATTCATAGTGAGAGAGAGAGAGTGTGCTAGGGTTAGGGTTAGGGTTAGGGTTAGGGTTAGGAATCCTTACCATAGTCTAACCTTTTTAGGGTTTCCATAAACTCCATATATGCTGCAATAATATCTATATTGTGATTATTTAAAATAAGAAAGAATCAAATCAAATATAAGAAACTTTCCTAAATTAAACAATACACAAAATAGAAACTAGGAATATCCAAGTTTGACATTTAGGGATTCCTAAAACAAATTAGGAAATATTCCTATATTAGTTTAGGGTTTCTAAAACCTAAAACTAGCCACCATTGATGATGAATACAAGGATTCAAAGAACCCTAATCCACCATTGTTGAACTCTTTAACAATATTCATCAATATGCAAGTTTAAATAAAATTAAACTAAGTTATTTGCAATAATCAAGAATCAGTTTTTAACAAGTTTAAAAACAATCAAGACACATGCAAATATGTTCTAGGGTTATTAAACCCTAGTAGCCGAAATCCATGAGGGTGTAAAACCCTCAATGCCGTGAACCCCTATAGCCATTAAAACCAGTTTTTCTCAAAAACAAGTTTTGTTCATAATTCAAAAATTCAAGAACATCATCTAAACTTTCTAGGGTTTCCAAAACTCCAAGAAAATATCATAGAACCCTTAGAATACTTCCATAGAACACTTCTATGAAGTTTGAAGGGAAGCCATTGAGTGGTTTGAACAAACCAAGCAAAACAAGAATACTTTTCTAAAAATTTCTGCAGAAAACAGTGCTACTGTCCAGCAGTTGTTTTGCCTTCAAACGCTGCCTTAATGGCTTGTAAAAATTCCCAAATTCATATGAAAACATTCTATATTGAGTCATGATCGAAACAAGACCAATTTCATGCGATTTGGATATGTACGTTTTTATCAATATACAAGCAAAACAAGTTGGCATGCACCAGAAAAACGGGATTCTGGGTTTGTTCTCAAAAACCCTTGAATCTCAAACACCAAAGGGGTAAAACCCTTATGGCCGTAACTCTCATAGTGCAGCCCCACCTTGCCGTGACCTAGCTAGGGTTACTAAAAACCCTAGTTGCCAAATAAACACAAAACAAAAACCATGGAGGCAGCCCCCTCATTGCCGAATTCATATATGGTGAATAAACCATTAAAAACTTGATTTTAATTAATTAAACCATTGCCAAACATCATAAATCTCATGTCCATGCTTGATTTGGCTCTGATACCACTGAAAGGAATCGATCGAAAAACATGGAATCGCAGCGGAAGACAAAATAAAACTTTTTAAATTGATGATTCCATCATCGAATGATCCTAACCAAGAATCGAACAAGCATAGGGACATTTGATTTACATACAAGCATATAAATTTATCAAACTTAAATAAATCTTACTTGATTCGCCTTTCGATTTGCAATCCTTGATCTTGAACTTCAACGCGATGAAGTCTCCAACGGTATCCACACGAATACAAGATTGCTTGAATCCTTGAAACTTCTCTACAATGGAAGAATCAAGCTTGGGAGAGGGGAGAAACTCTTTCTCTAATTTGATGATGGGAGGCTTAGTGCTAGCTTGTCTCATCAACTAGTATTTATAGAAAACCCCTAGGGTTTCTATTTAATACTTATTTCCAAGAGTAACTTAATTCTCATTATATATTACTAATTAATATATAACTTAATTCTTTATATAACACAAGGTTATTAATAGAATTAATTTTAGGAAATTCCCTTCTCTCTCTTTAATTCAAGAGACTCTCTTATACTCTTTGTTTGTGTGTGACCCATTGGGTTCACCCCAACCTAGCAGTGACTAGGGACATCTCCATGTCTCCTAAAATAGAAACTTTCTATTTAAAGGTTTAATTGAAACTATTCCAATTATGCCCTCATTGATAACACTTATCAATAGGCTTTCACTGGTCATGAGTGACGTCTAGCAATGTGTCATGACATGCCCTAGGTTTGGGTGAATAGTAGAACTATGTGAACCCTTCTTGTTACTTAATCCTTCATCCCCTAATGTCACAGTTAAGATATTTAGGGTATGGATATAAGTCAAAACCCTATCTTAACTTTCTTGTCATATGTTCTTCAAGTTATAATCTCAATAAGATGAACCCTATGAAACTCTTTCATATTTCATCTATCACTCTGGCCAGAGATTCACATTGAGAGTTATATTTGAGAACTGACCCTGACATTCTCTCTCATAACACTGAGAGTGATGATTCCTTATTGACCACTCATATGCCTTCATGCAAGACTTATTAGAGCCAATGAGTGCCGACTACAACCTTAAGATCAAGGCTGTATAAAACACTATCAAACTCTAACAACTCAGGCATAAGACATCCATGGTGTCTCAGGTCTTAGGATTACCAAATGGACGTAACATAAGAATATTCCTTTAACTTAATATCCATAGGAATATTCTAGTAGATCATGTTCAGTGTACATATTCTCTAATATGCGCTCACAGATTAACCTAAGTGTCACTACACTGATAGGAAAGACTACCTATCCTCCCATTGGAGTTAGTTTAAATCTGTGCCACTCTTGCCGGTTTAATAAATGTCCTCTTTAATAAACCTATGAGCAGGAACACTTTAAGAATAAATGTATATGAGAAATATGAGTCTTCATATCTCAACAAACTTGAGATACACATTTCTCTTATCATTTATTCATGGACATTATCGTATAAATAATTAAATATACAAACGATAAGCAGTACCTTCTTATCCTAATATGAAATAGATATGCACTTTAGGATTGGTTTTAGGGCATACCTCTAACAACAAATCCAATGATGATAAAAAAGAGACACTGCAAGAGAGATGAGAAGAGAATGAATATTTCTTTTATTAATTGAAAGTTGAATATCAGAACACAGAAGATGAAACAAACTGACACTCATACCTCCTTAAATGAGGTTGAGGTTTTTATTGGAAATAAAGAAATCCTACACTACTACAAAGAAAGCATGGAAATCCTATTCTACTGAAGACACCTACAAGTTATCATCGAGTGGAAGTGACTCAATCTCCTCACAATCATGGATGAAAAGACAATCTTCAAAGTCCCAGTTTGATAATGGTGGAGTTGTAGGTTCAATTGGATAAATCGCCTCGACTTCATAAGTATGCAATTCGAGACACAGAACCGCCTGCTCGAACATATCTGTCATGGCACCAGCATCAAGGTCTTCAACCCAATCCTTTTCTTCCTTACCAGCCCCACTAGTAACAGCATCATCGATCACTGAAGCGGTAAGTGAACACCATTCATCACCAAATAAAATCTCAAACCCAGGCACACTGATCTTCTGATCCTCAAGGTAGCACGATTCAGGGAAACCACAATATTAAAAGTCATCACCCTCCTTAACGAAAGCCCCATTCAAAGTCGGCCTATACGGTTCAAGGGTTGAGTTAAGGGTTCGTCCTTTCGCCCTCGCGGAGTCTTTCTCTTTCTTCCTCTGAGCCATTTTCTTCTTATCTTCCTTAGTGGATTGATAGCCTAGCCCATAAGGATGGATAGCAGACGGGTACTTCAAAACTTCAGTGATGCCTTGCAACCTTCGGCCCAATCCCATTCCAGGGAAGAATCCCATTCCTTTCATGATCTGTCCTACGTGCAGATTCCGATGAGGATTATAATCAAGAGGTATCAACTCCCTCTGCTCGGGCTCTCCTTCGATAGCCTGTACATACTCGAATCCTGACAGTAGCACTTCTGACGACTCCTGGCTGATCTCACAGATTGGCACTTGACTATTTCGATTCATTTCCATATCTCCCTTCAAAGTAACCACTGACCCCTGATAAGGAAACTTGATCTTTTGATGAAGTGAAGACGGTACAGCCCCAGTCGGATGAATCCACGGTCTTCCCAAAAGCAAATTAAAACTGGCTGGCACATCTAGGATCTGAAAATCAATTTTGAATTCAACTGGCCCAATAACAACTGGAAGAGTCACTATTCCCACAACTTCTCTGCGAGTGTTGTCATAAGCCCTGACAGTCTGTCCTGATGGCGAAAACTCAGATGGTTCAATCCCCAATGTAGTAGTAGTACTGAGTGGACATACATTCAATGCTGACCCGTTGTCAACTAAAACTGAGGGAAGCCTCTTTCCCATGATATCCACTGTGATGTACAAAGCCTCAGATAATTACTCCCACTCTCGGGTAAGTCAAATTCAGTAAATGAGATGGACGGTCCATGATGAACCGGATTTACCAAACCTACCAAACCCTCAGGGGACGTATCAATAGGAACCTGCACCTGATTGAGCAATCGAAGCACCGTCTGCCTGTGTTTCTGTGAAGCTATAAGCAATCCCCAAATGGTAATGTTAGCCTGTGTTCTCTTCAACTGTTTCAGTATTTCTTCCTCTTCTTTTATGACATCTGATCGCTGACCCTTCTCTAATTCTCCCAATGGATTACTGGCTTCCAAATGAGCTGGCTTGAAATTGCATCCGCCTCGAGTCAGATGGTCTACTTCCTCATCACTAGCCCACAGATTCTCTATCGTCTCAGGTGTGCTCATGAGATCCTCCCATTCAATCATACCGATCAAATCGCTAGCAACAGTGGATGCATAGGCAGAACTAAGCCATTTGTGGGAATCAACCCATGGGGATTATTTGTAAGTAGCATGGTAGACAACTTCTCCATCTTCTCCGGTGACCTTAGCAACTGCAGAGGTCCTATTCTCAAACTGTTCCCGCAAGGTATCCTGACTCAACTCTTCAGGTGAAGAAGGAATAACTGGTTCAACTTCTGTAGGCAAATCATCCCACCCCGTTGGAATGATAGGTTCATCAGAAATCTTTCTCGACGAATAGAGCACATAATAATCGAACTTGCCACTCGACTCTCCTAACAATCCGACCTCCGGGTCTCCTGCTAGATATCTCTCCTTCAACTGACGTTGAGAATTCCCACTTCTAGGAGCTTCTTCGAGAACTTCAGGTTGCTCAGGTTCTTCATACTGATACAACTCTCCATCATCAAGTAAATCCTGAACCAATTTCCCTAAAACTCTGCAATTCTCCGTGTCATGCCCGAAGATGTTGTGGTACTGGCAAAAAGGTTTATGAAAGCGGGGTATGAGTGGGGTAATGAGGCCTTGGGACCGGTGGTAAAAGGCTTCGGTTAGGGTAGTTTTGAGTGGGACATATGGGCGGATTGGGTGACGAATTTTTGGGTCGTCGAGGCCCAGGGCATTGATTTGAGCTGGTGGTGGAACAGCATGGGTTGGGAGAGGGTTACCGGTGACATTTGGTTGACTTGGTGGATTTGGTGGGGCAATGACTTTCTTGTCAATGAGGTCTTGGATTTCATGGCGAAGGCGCATGCATTGGTTGGTGTGTTGGCCCTTAGATTGGTGGAACTGACAATACTCATTTTCTTTGAAATTTCTGAGCAAATGATCTGGAAGAGGCCGGGGTTCCAAAGGGGTAAGGAGACCACGTGCCTTCAATTTCTCAAGGACACGTTCCAGGGACATGTATAGATTAGTGAATTGGCGGGCCGGCTCTCCAGCTTGGAATGGGCAGTTTGGTTGGGTAGCTTGAATAGGTTGGGCGATGGCATTGACTTCAGGGTTGGGTTTGCGGTTGAGAGGTGGTTGGCGGTTTCTGAAGGGTTCTTCGGCCTTGAGAGCCCCACTAGCCAGAGCATCTTCAACTTGAGTGCCAGCAATAACAAGGGCTTTGAAGTTAGGGAAATACTGCTAGAATAAGTACTTGTTGTAAATGGGCAAGAGACTCTTCAGCACCATCTGCACCTGTTCATCATTTGTAGGCCTGTGGGTCATCTGCGAAGCTTTCGCCCTCCATCTGGAAATGAAGGCAGAGAAACTCTCCCTCGGTTCCTGCTTAGTAGTCTCAAGATCCCTACGAGTCACATCAATCTCAGTGTTGTACTTGTAGTGATTAGTGAACTCATTGCAAACATCCTCCCATGTCTTCAATTTAGTCTCATCTAAGGATAAAAAACCACTTCGAGGCTGACCCTTTCAGTGATTCATGAAATATCTGAGCCAATAATGCATCATCGGCTCCTCGAGGTTGCATCGCCCTCACATACATCTTCAAATGGGTTTTAGGACAACCCATCCCATCAAACTTCTCTAATTCCGGCATCTTAAAACTGAACGACATATTGGCCTTGGGGAACAGTGAAAAAGATGTCACATCAACCATGTCATCAGACCGACGCATCCCCTTCAGGGCTTTCTCTAAGGCTTCAACCTTACTCGACAATAGGATCGGATCCCCAGAGAGGAACCTAGATCCACTAAGCTCGCAATCCAGATTGATGGGCTTAGATTTGGCTCCTGCCTGGGCCTTGGCACTGTCATCAACTTGGGCTGGGATAGGTGGATCAGAGGTACTCTTCGAGTTCTCTAAGTGGGCCTCCCTATCCTGATCTATACTGGTTTATTTATCTTGGGACATTTTCTTAATCTGTTCAGTCTCACGGGCCAGGGCATCAATTCGGTCCATAATAGCATTCAACACTGTAGCAGTGGTACTGGATTCTCTGTCAGCCATTGTAAGTGTGGTTGGGGGTTCGATACTGAAAAGACGCCCTCTAGAATCACGACGCCAGGCCAGAATTCTACACCATGAAATGGCCTTTTTTAGAAAAAAGGGAAGAATCCATGATACTCAAAACCTATTGACAGACTATCAAAGAGGTGCCATCCAAATAGAAAGAGAGAGAAAGGAGAAAACCGTCCTATCATAATTCCAACTGACTTCCCTATTTCACAAGGGCATTTCCTTAGAAATTAGGAAATAAATCGAAATCACCAATAAGGAAATAAAACATGACTGACCAAACAGGGCTCAAAGAGCAATTCCAATGACCAGTCCTTCATTCTTGGGACACTTTCCTTTGAATCGAAGGTCTTAGTCAAAACAAGCCAAAACAACCTAATCACAGAAAAGGGTATGTACCTTTAGAATATTCTCTTCCATCCTCAAAATAGTCCTTTCATTCTAAGGACCAAAATCCTTAAAGTAAAGGGCCTATATTAAAAATATCAAAGTTTATCTAAGGGTGACATATCCCTAAGTTCTAGCATTCACAAACAAGGCTCACATCAAATTGGGACAATTTCGGCAGCATAACGACGCAAGTATGTGCTAAAAGAAATTTGGCAGCATAACGGCGTAGGTATGTGTCAAGGGAAAATTTTGACAGCATAACGGTACAGTTAAATACCAAAAGGAATTTCGGCAGCATAACAGTACAATTATGTGTTGAAATTTCGGCAGCATAACAGGTGTGTGCAAGCACTGTGGGGTAGAGTGTCTTACAGGCTGTCTACATGGACTAATGCAAAGGGTAGGTATAAAGGTTCCTATTGTAGATCAATCCATATACCTAACCACATGTGACACATGGCGTGCCGCGTCGGTCAAACAGTACTGATTGGTCATTGATATACCCCGAAGGGTACTTCACAATAGGTTGATGGTTTCATCATGATTGCCCTAGTGTCGAGTGGAGACAGGGATCAGGATTAGACCATCGTTTGGCAAGGCAACATCGCCCTATCACACAATGACATGCAGCTAATATAACTAAAATGATATGCAGTCACACAAATGCAAGTGGTTGATTTTAATTAATTTAAGAAATTAAATAGTCCAATTAAATCAATGAAGTTTAGCCCTCGACATCCCCAGCGGAGTCGCCAGTTCTGTGGACCAGCCTCGTGACGGGCTTAGGTGGGGTCCACATCATCACCGGACGATGTGATTAGGGGGGTTTAGAAATCAAACAAAGGAGTCGCCACCTTATTTTTAAGGAATAAGGAAACCATAAAAATATTTTATTTTCAATAAAACAAACTCCATTAATGGAAAAGCAGTCTACAAACCAGAGTCGGATCCGGGGGCTAGGTTACGACGTGGGAAGTTTCCAAGCTTTCGCTTGTAGGCACCCACCTCGCCCTAATTAAAGGACTTCTAATTTATTTGGGCTATTTAAATCCTTAATGCAAACAATCCTAAATAATCTAATCAACCAAAAAATAGTGATATAAATGCATTATCTATATTAGTTATATTAATAATAATAATAAATATATACAAACAAACCCTAAGAACCTAGGACACCCTACGAGCATCCTAGAGCGAACTTGAGCCCTATTAGCGCCTACGTTACTTACTATTATCACCCAGCAAATATCAAAGTCCACGTAGTTTGACTACCCTAGGACTCTCCTATTGTAATTGATCACATCATCAAAGGTATTCAACCTAATTCAAGACTCTAACTTCGAGAGTTTTTGTTTGTTTAAAATCATTTATTCAAAATCATTTCAAATTAAAAGACTTTCTTAAAATCCAAACATTCTAAACAATTCTTATCTTTAGAATTAAATTCCAATTGAAAATCTTTTTCAAAGATATTTCAAGAAAACAAATCATATTGAGAGGAATTTCATTCCAAAGTAAAAATCTCAAAACATTTCAAATTCTTTTGAAAATCATTTAATAATCAAATCTTTCATAAAATCATGTTTATTTCATAAACATTATATCAAAACCATTTTTAGAAAATCTCTCGAAGACAGACACTTAAATCAATTGAAATACTCAAATCTGATAATGGTCTTTACAACAAAGGACAGTCCTAGGGAAGGTCAAGTGACCTTCCTAAACCTAGGGTCTCTAACTAGCCCTAAAGTTTATCTAAAACCTAACATACTAACGCAATGCATGCTGAAATTTAAACAAATAAGCATGTAATCAATTCTAACAATGCATGAAAATGCTCCTAAATGCACACTAATTAATCTATGTAAACCTAAGCATATTTCTAAGTTGGATTTGGCCTTAAAATAATTTTTAGAAGTGATTTAAGGGCATAAACAAATCCGGACAGATTTGAATATGAACCTTTAATCGCTCTAAAAAATCATGAAAACAAAGACCAAAAATGTGAAAATGTCCTAGCATGCTTTCTACATGAATATACTATGAAACTACTGATAAAATCATGCAAAATATGGCTTAAAAATGATAATTAAACCATTTTATAGTATATATTCAAATCTGGACAGATTTGAATGTACACTTTTGATAGCCTAAAAATCAATCTTAATCCATAGTTAATAATGAATAAACACCCTAATATGCAATCTAACATGTTATACTAAAGTACCATGCAAAACGTATAAGAAAACTAACAACAAACATGCTTTAAACAACTATTTTAAACACAAGGGGAGGATCTTACCTTCGCACGCTCCCTCGTACACAATTTATATATCCAAACCATCAAATTGATATCACATGTTCAAATAATCATAAAAAAAGCATAAAAAATGACTCACGACTCATCACATATCAAGAACAATATATTAACACATTCATATTATCATTAACATCATCGATCAAGCATTATGAGATTCAAATAACAATATGAATATATCAACATTTACTCTAAACATGCTTACACGTAAAATAACGAAAGACTCATCCTAAACATGATAACTAGCATAAAATAACAATAAAACTAATTCTAACCATGCATCCACACATAAAATCATGACAAAAACTAATCCTAACATGCATACTCACATAAAATCATAACAAAGCTAACCCTAACATGCATACTCACATAAAATCCTAACTA
>JAESVK010081926.1:0-13956 GCA_017140935.1 Hamamelis virginiana | reverse complement strand
AAGATCCCTTATGCTTCTGCAGTAGGGAGTCTTATGTATGCTATGCTATGTACAAGACCTGATATCAGTCATGCTGTAAGCGTTGTCAGCAGATATCAGTCTAACCCAGGTGAGGCACACTGGGTGGCAGTTAAGGGCATCCTTAAGTACTTGAGAAGGACTAAGGATTTGGCTCTTATCTATGGAGGAGATGAGCTCAAAGTAGATGGTTTCACAGACTCTGATTTTCAATCAGATATAGATGATAGAAAGTCTACATCTGGATATTTGTTCACCTTGAATGGTGGTGTGTTTAGTTGGAAGAGCTGTAAGCAGACTATCACAGCGGATTCCACTACAGAAGCTGAGTATGTAGCCGCCTCCGAAGCAGCCAAGGAAGCTGTTTGGATCAGAAAGTTCATTTCAGAACTTGGAGTGGTTCCAGCCATTGAGTCACCTATACCTTTGTATTGTGACAACAATGGGGCTATAGCTCAAGCCAAGGAACCAAGGTCACATCAGAAATCCAAGCACATTGAAAGGCGTTTCCACATGATTCGTGAGATCATAGAGCGAGGAGATATCAGTATGCAAAGAGTAACATCTGAGGATAACACCGCAGACCCACTTACCAAGGCTCTTACCCAGAAGGACTTGGATCGACATCTTGAGAAGATGGGGATGAAGTATGTCACTAATTGGATTTAGTGCAAGTGGGAGATTGTTAGATATGTGCCCTAAAACCAATTGTTCTGTTGAGTTTAGGGTTTTATATTTCATTATTATATCTTGTATGGATCTTTATTCATTTATGATATGGCTATTTTTATCATGTAAACTTGTGTTTAATTACTGTTCATGATAAAGTCCTTGGATAGTATGATAGAGAGTTATATCTCAAGTGTTGAGATAGAGAGACTTATAACTCTTAAGTACTTCTATCCTAAACTGGTTCCTGATCATAGGTTTATATATTTGGACAATTATAAACCGTTAAGATTAGCTCAGGTTTTACTAGCTCCATGGGAGGATGGTGAGTCTCGAACCATCTGTGTAGAGACACTATAGTAAACCTGTGGGTGCTTGTTAGAGAACAGGTACACTGAACGTGACCAATTTGAGTACAGCTTATGGAATTCTATTTGTATGTCAAAGGCTGCTCATGTGTATAGTCACAGTTGTAATCCTTAGACTTGAGACACCACATGTTATCTTATATATGAATTGCTAAAGTTTGATAGTATCTCGTACACCCTTAATCATAAGGATGTAATCGGTGCTCATTGGCTCTAGTGAGTTATGTATGAAGATAGGTGAGTGTGCAATAGAGGATCACCACCCTTAATAAGAAAGGGCGAATGTCTTAGTTAGTTCACAGTTACTATCTCAATGGAGTCTTTGGCCAAAGCAGAAGGTTGCCAAGAAAAGTGTTTCAAGGGCATACCTAATTGAGATTATAATCTGGTGAATTAGTAACGCATGATTAAGTTAGGGTTTGACATGAATCCATACCCAACTAACTTAATCGAGACATTGTTTGGTGAGGGATTATTTATAGCACGAAGGGTTCATTTACACGTTCGTATATTCACCCACACCTAGGGTACGTCATGACATATTGCTAGATGTCACTCATGACTAGTGAAGGCCTAATGATAAGGGTTATCATTGAGGGCAAAATTGGAATTGTTCCAATAGAACCTAAAAATAGAAAGTTTCTATTTTGGGCGACATTGAGATGTCCCCTGCCACTACTAGGTTGGGATGAACCCAATGGGTCACACACAAAAGAACATAAGTGAGGTTGTTAAACTTGAGAGAGGGTTACATTCTAATTGATATATGTTTGGTTTTAATTAATTAAGGGTTAATTAATTACTAACCAAAAGGATATCTAATTCAAGAATGGGGATAACCTAAACGGGGTTTATGGTCATGCTAGCACTAGTAACCAAACGCCCTAAGAAGAGGAGGGGCTTATTTAAAGAGAGTGAACCCTAGCTTTTGAATAAGTATGCATCACTTTCTCTCTCTCATATTGCCGCCCCTCTCTCTCTCTCCCTCTCCATGCTTGTCTTTTTCAAGGGTTGAAAAATTCAAGAAGGATTAGCGACTCTTGTGTTCGTGTGGACGTTCATTGGAGGCCACCATACTTTTGGGGCTCGAGGATTGAGCGAGGACGATCATCAAAGGAAGAGAATATCACGAAGGAACAAATCAATGTAAGCTTTACTTTATTGTTTTTAATTTAAAGTTGATTCGATTCATCGATTAAGTAATTTCATGGTTGAATACAAAAGGAAAATTTTAAAACCTACCTTCCGCTGCGTTCCTTATTTGTATTCTTTCATCTTCCTTACAACTTAATTTTGAATTAAAAGGGGTTTTTGTAAAAGGAGGTCTCATTTAAAATAAACATACATCACATGCATCACATATATATCAAACATACATATAATGTTTAGACCAAGCTTTATTATTAGTTCTCGATTATCCTCCCACTGTCCTCCTAGAGGCTATGGTGGATTCATCTTGAACATATAATAAATTAGGTCAAGGCCCCCTACCAAGCATACATCTCATATATTAATGGGCCTTGGATTAATTATGGACTTTAGGGTGGGTTCATTCTTTGAGCCAAAAAGATGAACCCTAGGTCTATAATGAGGGTTAGGTGATCGTAATTAAAACTATGTAACTATTACATCAAGACTAAAAGATTTGAAGTCCTCGCCAAGTCCTTCTCAAGTACTTGCCTTTTCCTCTTGTACAAAACTCCACCATGCACCTCAAGTCCACCATGCTCCACCAAGTATCCAATATTACATTTAAAATAAAAGAAAGAAGGGGATTAAGGAGATAGGGGATACATAGGAATTGAGAGGGAAAGAGGCATGCAAGCCCCAAATTAATTACATCACTTAAATTTAAACAACTTTAAATACAACCCTTAAAATAATCCATACACATCTAATGCGGCCAATCACATCTCATTTAATTGGTCTTGAGTCCATAATTATCCATTCATATTTATACAAACACATTGCATAAATAAAAACAACAATAAAAGAAAGGCAATGATGGCAATGGCATTTAATTAATTAGAGTCAATATTATTATTATTATTATCTCATAACAATAATAACAATCTTTTAAATCTCATTTAAAATAAAACCATCATATCTCATATGAAAGTAAAAGTACCTTTTCTAATTAAAACTCCTAATTAACTTAATTAGGGTTTTAAATAAATAGAATTTAATTTGAGAAATTAATTTCATAATTCCTATCATGCATTTAACACTTTAATATGCATTATAGATTAATCATCATTAACCTATAGTGAAGGAATTAAATAAAAACTCAAAACCATAAATTCTTGAAAAGACACAAAACCCAGTTTTTCACAAAACAATGAATTCAGCTACTGTTTTGGGACTAATCTTTCCTATATTAAAACAAACTTTTAAAATGTGAGAATACTCTATTTCACAAGGATTTTCAGTCCTCTTTCAAATGGCATAGGTCTCGTTTAGTGATTCCAACGTTTGGTATCACTTTAAGACATTTTGTGACACTAACTCTAAACCACGGCAGAATCTGGAATTTGTGCACAAATGCATTTATTGGGCATAACCTAAAGTGAACTAAGTCATGGAAACACTTCAATTCACTAGGTTTTTCAGTCCTCTAAACAATGGCAGGGGTCTCGAGACTTGATTCCAACGTTTGGTATCAATTAGAGACATTTTGTGACAGAGAGTCAAAATTTCCAGAATTGACTCTTATTCACAAAAATTCTAGTGTGGCTATTCTAGGTCATTAAAAATCATGGGAACCCTTCCTAGACTTTGTTAAGACCTTATATTAATGAAGTTAATAGGTGGCAAGCTTCAAAAATCCCAGAAACTATTTTCCATGGATTTTATAAAAGCTTCATGATTGCTGCCCAGAAAAACAGCAACACAATTTTAATTTCAAAACGATTTCAAAATTAAAACTTTCAATATACAAGCATGCTAAAACGTTTTTAACATGTTTATATATCATCTAGCAACATCCCTAAATGTTTTTAAGCAATTAAAAACAATAATTCATCACATGAATTTCACAATCTCTCAAGAATACAAAAAAACGTTTTATAAAAACACTTTTCATCAAATCTTTATGTTCTTCATTTTTAATTTTCAAAAACAATAAAATTTATTTTGAAAATATTATAAACACTTTATAAAACATATGAAGAACACAAGATCATGAAATCATAAAATTAATTAAGGCACACTAGGGTTCCAAACCCATGTGGCCGAAATTCATAGTGAGAGAGAGAGAGTGTGCTAGGGTTAGGGTTAGGGTTAGGGTTAGGGTTAGGAATCCTTACCATAGTCTAACCTTTTTAGGGTTTCCATAAACTCCATATATGCTGCAATAATATCTATATTGTGATTATTTAAAATAAGAAAGAATCAAATCAAATATAAGAAACTTTCCTAAATTAAACAATACACAAAATAGAAACTAGGAATATCCAAGTTTGACATTTAGGGATTCCTAAAACAAATTAGGAAATATTCCTATATTAGTTTAGGGTTTCTAAAACCTAAAACTAGCCACCATTGATGATGAATACAAGGATTCAAAGAACCCTAATCCACCATTGTTGAACTCTTTAACAATATTCATCAATATGCAAGTTTAAATAAAATTAAACTAAGTTATTTGCAATAATCAAGAATCAGTTTTTAACAAGTTTAAAAACAATCAAGACACATGCAAATATGTTCTAGGGTTATTAAACCCTAGTAGCCGAAATCCATGAGGGTGTAAAACCCTCAATGCCGTGAACCCCTATAGCCATTAAAACCAGTTTTTCTCAAAAACAAGTTTTGTTCATAATTCAAAAATTCAAGAACATCATCTAAACTTTCTAGGGTTTCCAAAACTCCAAGAAAATATCATAGAACCCTTAGAATACTTCCATAGAACACTTCTATGAAGTTTGAAGGGAAGCCATTGAGTGGTTTGAACAAACCAAGCAAAACAAGAATACTTTTCTAAAAATTTCTGCAGAAAACAGTGCTACTGTCCAGCAGTTGTTTTGCCTTCAAACGCTGCCTTAATGGCTTGTAAAAATTCCCAAATTCATATGAAAACATTCTATATTGAGTCATGATCGAAACAAGACCAATTTCATGCGATTTGGATATGTACGTTTTTATCAATATACAAGCCAAACAAGTTGGCATGCACCAGAAAAACGGGATTCTGGGTTTGTTCTCAAAAACCCTTGAATCTCAAACACCAAAGGGGTAAAACCCTTATGGCCGTAACTCTCATAGTGCAGCCCCACCTTGCCGTGACCTAGCTAGGGTTACTAAAAACCCTAGTTGCCAAATAAACACAAAACAAAAACCATGGAGGCAGCCCCCTCATTGCCGAATTCATATATGGTGAATAAACCATTAAAAACTTGATTTTAATTAATTAAACCATTGCCAAACATCATAAATCTCATGTCCATGCTTGATTTGGCTCTGATACCACTGAAAGGAATCGATCGAAAAACATGGAATCGCAGCGGAAGACAAAATAAAACTTTTTAAATTGATGATTCCATCATCGAATGATCCTAACCAAGAATCGAACAAGCATAGGGACATTTGATTTACATACAAGCATATAAATTTATCAAACTTAAATAAATCTTACTTGATTCGCCTTTCGATTTGCAATCCTTGATCTTGAACTTCAACGCGATGAAGTCTCCAACGGTATCCACACGAATACAAGATTGCTTGAATCCTTGAAACTTCTCTACAATGGAAGAATCAAGCTTGGGAGAGGGGAGAAACTCTTTCTCTAATTTGATGATGGGAGGCTTAGTGTTAGCTTGTCTCATCAACTAGTATTTATAGAAAACCCCTAGGGTTTCTATTTAATACTTATTTCCAAGAGTAACTTAATTCTCATTATATATTACTAATTAATATATAACTTAATTCTTTATATAACACAAGGTTATTAATAGAATTAATTTTAGGAAATTCCCTTCTCTCTTTAATGACTCTCTTATACTCTTTATTTGTGTGTGACCCATTGGGTTCACCCCAACCTAGCAGTGACTAGGGACATCTCCATGTCTCCTAAAATAGAAAATTTCTATTTAAAGGTTTAATTGAAACTATTCCAATTATGCCCTCATTGATAACACTTATCAATAGGCTTTCACTGGTCATGAGTGACGTCTAGCAATGTGTCATGACATGCCCTAGGTTTGGGTGAATAGCAGAATTATGTGAACCCTTCTTGTTACTTAATCCTTCATCCCTTAATGTCATAGTTAAGATATTTAGGGTATGGATATAAGTCAAAACCCTATCTTAACTTTCTTGTCATATGTTCTTCAAGTTATAATCTCAATAAGATGAACCCTATGAAACTCTTTCATATTTCATCTATCACTCTGGCCAGAGATTCACATTGAGAGTTATATTTGAGAACTGACCCTGACATTCTCTCTCATAACACTGAGAGTGATGATTCCTTATTGACCACTCATATGCCTTCATGCAAGACTTATTAGAGCCAATGAGTGCCGACTACAACCTTAAGATCAAGGCTGTATAAAACACTATCAAACTCTAACAACTCAGGCATAAGACATCCATGGTGTCTCAGGTCTTAGGATTACCAAATGGACGTAACATAAGAATATTCCTTTAACTTAATATCCATAGGAATATTCTAGTAGATCATGTTCAGTGTACATATTCTCTAATATGCGCTCACAGATTAACCTAAGTGTCACTACACTGATAGGAAAGACTACCTATCCTCCCATTGGAGTTAGTTTAAATCTGTGCCACTCTTGCCGGTTTAATAAATGTCCTCTTTAATAAACCTATGAGCAGGAACACTTTAAGAATAAATGTATATGAGAAATATGAGTCTTCATATCTCAACAAACTTGAGATACACATTTCTCTTATCATTTATTCATGGACATTATCGTATAAATAATTAAATATACAAACGATAAGCAGTACCTTCTTATCCTAATATGAAATAGATATGCACTTTAGGATTGGTTTTAGGGCATACCTCTAACAACAAATCCAATGATGATAAAAAAGAGACACTGCAAGAGAGATGAGAAGAGAATGAATATTTCTTTTATTAATTGAAAGTTGAATATCAGAACACAGAAGATGAAACAAACTGACACTCATACCTCCTTAAATGAGGTTGAGGTTTTTATTGGAAACAAGGAAATCCTACACTACTACAAAGAAAGCATGGAAATCCTATTCTACTGAAGACACCTACAAGTTATCATCGAGTGGAAGTGACTCAATCTCCTCACAATCATGGATGAAAAGACAATCTTCAAAGTCCCAGTTTGATAATGGTGGAGTTGTAGGTTCAATTGGATAAATCGCCTCGACTTCATAAGTATGCAATTCGAGACACAGAACCGCCTGCTCGAACATATCTGTCATGGCACCAGCATCAAGGTCTTCAACCCAATCCTTTTCTTCCTTACCAGCCCCACTAGTAACAGCATCATCGATCACTGAAGCGGTAAGTGAACACCATTCATCACCAAATAAAATCTCAAACCCAGGCACACTGATCTTCTGATCCTCAAGGTAGCACGGTTCAGGGAAACCACAATATTAAAAGTCATCACCCTCCTTAACGAAAGCCCCATTCAAAGTCGGCCTATACGGTTCAAGGGTTGAGTTAAGGGTTCGTCCTTTCGCCCTCGCGGAGTCTTTCTCTTTCTTCCTCTGAGCCATTTTCTTCTTATCTTCCTTAGTGGATTGATAGCCTAGCCCATAAGGATGGATAGCAGACGGGTACTTCAAAACTTCAGTGATGCCTTGCAACCTTCGGCCCAATCCCATTCCAGGGAAGAATCTCATTCCTTTCATGATCTGTCCTACGTGCAGATTCCCATGAGGATTATAATCAAGAGGTATCAACTCCCTCTGCTCGGGCTCTCCTTCGATAGCCTGTACATACTCGAATCCTGACAGTAGCACTTCTGACGACTCCTGGCTGATCTCACAGATTGGCACTTGACTATTTCGATTCATTTCCATATCTCCCTTCAAAGTAACCACTGACCCCTGATAAGGAAACTTGATCTTTTGATGAAGTGAAGACGGTACAGCCCCAGTCGGATGAATCCACGGTCTTCCCAAAAGCAAATTAAAACTGGCTGGCACATCTAGGATCTGAAAATCAATTTTGAATTCAACTGGCCCAATAACAACTGGAAGAGTCACTATTCCCACAACTTCTCTGCGAGTGTTGTCATAAGCCCTGACAGTCTGTCCTGATGGCGAAAACTCAGATGGTTCAATCCCCAATGTAGTAGTAGTACTGAGTGGACATACATTCAATGCTGACCCGTTGTCAACTAAAACTGAGGGAAGCCTCTTTCCCATGATATCCACTGTGATGTACAAAGCCTCAGATAATTACTCCCACTCTCGGGTAAGTCAAATTCAGTAAATGAGATGGACGGTCCATGATGAACCGGATTTACCAAACCTACCAAACCCTCAGGGGACGTATCAATAGGAACCTGCACCTGATTGAGCAATCGAAGCACCGTCTGCCTGTGTTTCTGTGAAGCTATAAGCAATCCCCAAATGGTAATGTTAGCCTGTGTTCTCTTCAACTGTTTCAGTATTTCTTCCTCTTCTTTTATGACATCTGATCGCTGACCCTTCTCTAATTCTCCCAATGGATTACTGGCTTCCAAATGAGCTGGCTTGAAATGGCATCCGCCTCGAGTCAGATGGTCTACTTCCTCATCACTAGCCCACAGATTCTCTATCGTCTCAGGTGTGCTCATGAGATCCTCCCATTCGATCATACCGATCAAATCGCTAGCAACAGTGGATGCATAGGCAGAACTAGGCCATTTGTGGGAATCAACCCATGGGGATTATTTGTAAGTAGCATGGTAGACAACTTCTCCATCTTCTCCGGTGACCTTAGCAACTGCAGAGGTCCTATTCTCAAACTGTTCCCGCAAGGTATCCTGACTCAACTCTTCAGGTGAAGAAGGAATAACTGGTTCAACTTCTGTAGGCAAATCATCCCACCCCGTTGGAATGATAGGTTCATCAGAAATCTTTCTCGACGAATAGAGCACATAATAATCGAACTTGCCACTCGACTCTCCTAACAATCCGACCTCCGGGTCTCCTGCTAGATATCTCTCCTTCAACTGACGTTGAGAATTCCCACTTCTAGGA
Source organism: Hamamelis virginiana (assembly GCA_017140935.1). Classification (NCBI taxonomy): domain Eukaryota; kingdom Viridiplantae; phylum Streptophyta; class Magnoliopsida; order Saxifragales; family Hamamelidaceae; genus Hamamelis; species Hamamelis virginiana. Next base: position 4,705 of record JAESVK010081926.1, on the reverse strand, counting down.
GCTTCTTCGAGAACTTCAGGTTGCTCAGGTTCTTCATACTGATACAACTCTCCATCATCAAGTAAATCCTGAACCAATTTCCCTAAAACTCTGCAATTCTCCGTGTCATGCCCGAAGATGTTGTGGTACTGGCAAAAAGGTTTATGAAAGCGGGGTATGAGTGGGGTAATGAGGCCTTGGGACCGGTGGTAAAAGGCTTCGGTTAGGGTAGTTTTGAGTGGGACATATGGGCGGATTGGGTGACGAATTTTTGGGTCGTCGAGGCCCAGGGCATTGATTTGAGCTGGTGGTGGAACAGCATGGGTTGGGAGAGGGTTACCGGTGACATTTGGTTGACTTGGTGGATTTGGTGGGGCAATGACTTTCTTGTCAATGAGGTCTTGGATTTCATGGCGAAGGCGCATGCATTGGTTGGTGTGTTGGCCCTTAGATTGGTGGAACTGACAATACTCATTTTCTTTGAAATTTCTGAGCAAATGATCTGGAAGAGGCCGGGGTTCCAAAGGGGTAAGGAGACCACGTGCCTTCAATTTCTCAAGGACACGTTCCAGGGACATGTATAGATTAGTGAATTGGCGGGCCGGCTCTCCAGCTTGGAATGGGCAGTTTGGTTGGGTAGCTTGAATAGGTTGGGCGATGGCATTAACTTCAGGGTTGGGTTTGCAGTTGAGAGGTGGTTGGCGGTTTCTGAAGGGTTCTTCGGCCTTGAGAGCCCCACTAGCCAGAGCATCTTCAACTTGAGTGCCAGCAATAACAAGGGCTTTGAAGTTAGGGAAATACTGCTAGAACAAGTACTTGTTGTAAATGGGCAAGAGACTCTTCAGCACCATCTGCACCTGTTCATCATTTGTAGGCCTGTGGGTCATCTGCGAAGCTTTCGCCCTCCATCTGGAAATGAAGGCAGAGAAACTCTCCCTCGGTTCCTGCTTAGTAGTCTCAAGATCCCTACGAGTCACATCAATCTCAGTGTTGTACTTGTAGTGATTAGTGAACTCATTGCAAACATCCTCCCATGTCTTCAATTTAGTCTCATCTAAGGATAAAAAACCACTTCGAGGCTGACCCTTTCAGTGATTCATGAAATATCTGAGCCAATAATGCATCATCGGCTCCTCGAGGTTGCATCGCCCTCACATACATCTTCAAATGGGTTTTAGGACAACCCATCCCATCAAACTTCTCTAATTCCGGCATCTTAAAACTGAACGACATATTGGCCTTGGGGAACAGTGAAAAAGATGTCACATCAACCATGTCATCAGACCGACGCATCCCCTTCAGGGCTTTCTCTAAGGCTTCAACCTTACTCGACAATAGGATCGGATCCCCAGAGAGGAACCTAGATCCACTAAGCTCGCAATCCAGATTGATGGGCTTAGATTTGGCTCCTGCCTGGGCCTTGGCACTGTCATCAACTTGGGCTGGGATAGGTGGATCAGAGGTACTCTTCGAGTTCTCTAAGTGGGCCTCCCTATCCTGATCTATACTGGTTTATTTATCTTGGGACATTTTCTTAATCTGTTCAGTCTCACGGGCCAGGGCATCAATTCGGTCCATAATAGCATTCAACACTGTAGCAGTGGTACTGGATTCTCTGTCAGCCATTGTAAGTGTGGTTGGGGGTTCGATACTGAAAAGACGCCCTCTAGAATCACGACGCCAGGCCAGAATTCTACACCATGAAATGGCCTTTTTTAGAAAAAAGGGAAGAATCCATGATACTCAAAACCTATTGACAGACTATCAAAGAGGTGCCATCCAAATAGAAAGAGAGAGAAAGGAGAAAACCGTCCTATCATAATTCCAACTGACTTCCCTATTTCACAAGGGCATTTCCTTAGAAATTAGGAAATAAATCGAAATCACCAATAAGGAAATAAAACATGACTGACCAAACAGGGCTCAAAGAGCAATTCCAATGACCAGTCCTTCATTCTTGGGACACTTTCCTTTGAATCGAAGGTCTTAGTCAAAACAAGCCAAAACAACCTAATCACAGAAAAGGGTATGTACCTTTAGAATATTCTCTTCCATCCTCAAAATAGTCCTTTCATTCTAAGGACCAAAATCCTTAAAGTAAAGGGCCTATATTAAAAATATCAAAGTTTATCTAAGGGTGACATATCCCTAAGTTCTAGCATTCACAAACAAGGCTCACATCAAATTGGGACAATTTCGGCAGCATAACGACGCAAGTATGTGCTAAAAGAAATTTGGCAGCATAACGGCGTAGGTATGTGTCAAGGGAAAATTTTGACAGCATAACGGTACAGTTAAATACCAAAAGGAATTTCGGCAGCATAACAGTACAATTATGTGTTGAAATTTCGGCAGCATAACAGGTGTGTGCAAGCACTGTGGGGTAGAGTGTCTTACAGGCTGTCTACATGGACTAATGCAAAGGGTAGGTATAAAGGTTCCTACTGTAGATCAATCCATATACCTAACCACATGTGACACATGGCGTGCCGCGTCGGTCAAACAGTACTGATTGGTCATTGATATACCCCGAAGGGTACTTCACAATAGGTTGATGGTTTCATCATGATTGCCCTAGTGTCGAGTGGAGACAGGGATCAGGATTAGACCATCGTTTGGCAAGGCAACATCGCCCTATCACACAATGACATGCAGCTAATATAACTAAAATGATATGCAGTCACACAAATGCAAGTGGTTGATTTTAATTAATTTAAGAAATTAAATAGTCCAATTAAATCAATGAAGTTTAGCCCTCGACATCCCCAGCGGAGTCGCCAGTTCTGTGGACCAGCCTCGTGACGGGCTTAGGTGGGGTCCACATCATCACCGGACGATGTGATTAGGGGGGTTTAGAAATCAAACAAAGGAGTCGCCACCTTATTTTTAAGGAATAAGGAAACCATAAAAATATTTTATTTTCAATAAAACAAACTCCATTAATGGAAAAGCAGTCTACAAACCAGAGTCGGATCCGGGGGCTAGGTTACGACGTGGGAAGTTTCCAAGCTTTCGCTTGTAGGCACCCACCTCGCCCTAATTAAAGGACTTCTAATTTATTTGGGCTATTTAAATCCTTAATGCAAACAATCCTAAATAATCTAATCAACCAAAAAATAGTGATATAAATGCATTATCTATATTAGTTATATTAATAATAATAATAAATATATACAAACAAACCCTAAGAACCTAGGACACCCTACGAGCATCCTAGAGCGAACTTGAGCCCTATTAGCGCCTACGTTACTTACTATTATCACCCAGCAAATATCAAAGTCCACGTAGTTCGACTACCCTAGGACTCTCCTATTGTAATCGATCACATCATCAAAGGTATTCAACCTAATTCAAGACTCTAACTTCGAGAGTTTTTGTTTGTTTAAAATCATTTATTCAAAATCATTTCAAATTAAAAGACTTTCTTAAAATCCAAACATTCTAAACAATTCTTATCTTTAGAATTAAATTCCAATTGAAAATCTTTTTCAAAGATATTTCAAGAAAACAAATCATATTGAGAGGAATTTCATTCCAAAGTAAAAATCTCAAAACATTTCAAATTCTTTTGAAAATCATTTAATAATCAAATCTTTCATAAAATCATGTTTATTTCATAAACATTATATCAAAACCATTTTTAGAAAATCTCTCGAAGACAGACACTTAAATCAATTGAAATACTCAAATCTGATAATGGTCTTTACAACAAAGGACAGTCCTAGGGAAGGTCAAGTGACCTTCCTAAACCTAGGGTCTCTAACTAGCCCTAAAGTTTATCTAAAACCTAACATACTAACGCAATGCATGCTGAAATTTAAACAAATAAGCATGTAATCAATTCTAACAATGCATGAAAATGCTCCTAAATGCACACTAATTAATCTATGTAAACCTAAGCATATTTCTAAGTTGGATTTGGCCTTAAAATAATTTTTAGAAGTGATTTAAGGGCATAAACAAATCCGGACAGATTTGAATATGAACCTTTAATCGCTCTAAAAAATCATGAAAACAAAGACCAAAAATGTGAAAATGTCCTAGCATGCTTTCTACATGAATATACTATGAAACTACTGATAAAATCATGCAAAATATGGCTTAAAAATGATAATTAAACCATTTTATAGTATATATTCAAATCTGGACAGATTTGAATGTACACTTTTGATAGCCTAAAAATCAATCTTAATCCATAGTTAATAATGAATAAACACCCTAATATGCAATCTAACATGTTATACTAAAGTACCATGCAAAACGTATAAGAAAACTAACAACAAACATGCTTTAAACAACTATTTTAAACACAAGGGGAGGATCTTACCTTCGCACGCTCCCTCGTACACAATTTATATATCCAAACCATCAAATTGATATCACATGTTCAAATAATCATAAAAAAAGCATAAAAAATGACTCACGACTCATCACATATCAAGAACAATATATTAACACATTCATATTATCATTAACATCATCGATCAAGCATTATGAGATTCAAATAACAATATGAATATATCAACATTTACTCTAAACATGCTTACACGTAAAATAACGAAAGACTCATCCTAAACATGATAACTAGCATAAAATAACAATAAAACTAATTCTAACCATGCATCCACACATAAAATCATGACAAAAACTAATCCTAACATGCATACTCACATAAAATCATAACAAAGCTAACCCTAACATGCATACTCACATAAAATCCTAACTA
>JAESVK010081925.1:0-27376 GCA_017140935.1 Hamamelis virginiana | reverse complement strand
GCTAACCCTAACATGCATACTCACATAAAATCCTAACTAAGCTAACCCTAATCACATTTAATCACATAAAGTAAAAATAAAGCTAACCCTAACATGCATTTAATCACAATAAAAGACACCCTAATATGCTTACTAACATGCAATCATAATAAAACTACATTAACCCTAAACATCCATTCTAACACAAAATCTCAATAAGGTTAACTAACCCTAGACATACATACTAACATAAAATCATAACAAAACTAAACCTAATCATGCATGCTTACATAAAATAACACCAAGGCTAACCCTAATCATACATATGACATGAAATAACAATAAAACTAACCCTATCATGTTAAACATTCTCATAGCAAAAAGAAAAAGAAAAGAGAATCCATCTCATATGAAAATCAAGAGGACTTACACCATAGCATCATAAACTTATGTAAGAATTCATGAAAACGAAAACTAAGGTTAAGGATTTACCCTTCTCCCTCCTTCTTGGCTATCTTCCTCCAAGCTCCTAGCATTGAGTTCTTGCCCCTTCAATGGTGTAAAGATGAAGGTCCAGATCTGTAGCCTCCTTCTCCAAAAACCCTAAAATTCTCCCCTCCCTCTCTCTAACTCCATAGTGCAGCATATATAGAGCTAGGGTTCAAGACCTTGAATGGTTAGGATTAATCCATCTAAAAAACAATCCTAGGGCTTAGAATGAGTCTCCCTAGGGTTTGAAAGCTGAAACCCTTCGAATTCATCCCAAAAAAATCAAATCAAATCGGCCAAAATAGGTGCAAATTTCCAAAATGGCAAAATTGGCTCGACCATGCTGGTGACCGTCCAAGGGCTGGACGGTTGGCCGTCCTGGCTGGACGGTTAGCCGTCCTAGCTAAGACGGTCACCGTGCTGACTTCCCATTTTTGCTCCCCAAATTATAGGGTTTGCATATTTTGGTCAAATCTGATCCAAATTCGATGGTTCAGGGCTCAAAACGACCGTGTTTTGATCCTCCACATTTTTAGAATGTTTTTGGGTTAAAAATACTTGACCATGGTCAAGGTTTTTAGCAAAAAGCTAGCCAATTGACCCGATTGTGCCAAAATTGGTCATATGACTATTCTTTGTTTTGTAAAATTTATCAATTAGGCTTGCACCACTTCTAAAAACATGGTTTTAACATGAAATTGGTACATGACAATATGCTTTGAAAATCTTTCATTTTGGTGAAAATGACCAATTCACGGTTGATTTGAACAGAACCCTAATTCAGCTCATCCTTACCCGTGGGATCGATTTTGGGAGAATCTATCCCAACCATTCAAAGGTTCAATTGACACTCCAAATACACTCCCCACATCCATATAAACCTTATGAAACAATCCGTTTCGAATTCGGAGGTCATTCGGAAATTATACGAGAAAAAGGACGAAAATGCCCTTCAAGTCGCAAAAACCCTAATTACCTATCGAGCTCTCATCAGAATGCTATGAAAATTTACAGGGATGTTCTAAAACACCTCAAAAGTCAAATGCAATACAAATGGGTTGATTCCAATCCAAATGTACACATGAAATAATGAATTGTCCTTTTCCTCAGAAAAAGGGCAATTTGGGCAATTTGGTCTTTACAAGGCCAATTCCTCACCAAATGATCAGCTATTCTAGTTAATCATTTACATGAACATATGGTAGAAAAAATTGGTAAAAATGGGGTGTCCACAATTAGATTCCTTTCTATATTTATTCTTAAAGAGTCTATTAAAATTGAGCTTCGTTATTGGACTCTCTCTTTTCCTTTTTTAGATTTGTTGTAAATCAAATTAAATGCATACAATATAGTTTATATAAATTTACTTGTTTAAAGATATACTGCAATATATGCATCAAGCATGTGTATACGAGTTAGGTATATTTACCTGTTTGAAAATTAAATTTGATGCATACAATACAGTTTATATAAATTTACGTGTTTAAAGATATACGGTAAAATGCGCCTACACGATGTATATACGAGATAGGTAAATTTACTTGTTTTAAAAACATATTTGATGCATACAATACGATTTATATAAATTTACCTGTTTTAAGATATACGGGAATATGCACATTCAACAAGTGTATACAAGTTAGGTAAATTTACTTATTTGAAAATCATATTAGATTCATACAATAGAGTTTATATAAATTTACCTGTTTGAGAATATACGACAATTAATGCATTCTTTTTGGGCAAAAACTAATTTTGGAAAAAATTCAAAATCAAGTTCTATAAATGAGTACAAATCTGTCAAAAGCTATATAATTTATCTCTTTCATAAACAAGGTTTTCAATATATAGGGGGGTTTGGGTATACAACTCGAGGGTTTTTGGTTAAATACCCAAAAATAAAAATAATAATAAATTCCAAAGCTAGATATTGGAGAGAGTGCAAATAATTTCAGCCTCAAATGGAAAAAAAAAAAAAAAAGCGAGATGAATTAAATCTTAGACGAAACTTTTTAAACCAAATCATGTGGCATGGATTATGCTAAATCTTCTATTTTTGTGCACTTCTAAAATACACACAAGTAAAAAATTTATTACAATACCACACCATTTATTTAAAAAAAATTAGTCTAATATTCTTTATCCAGCATTACTACGAATGAAGAGAAAAAGCAATTAAAAAAAAAAAATTTGGTTGGTGGTGTTCCTATTGGGGTAAAGTCTTCAGAGCTGGAAGTATAGACTTCATCAATCCACTTTATTAAAAGAGCTCCACACTGCTACCTCAACTAATTATAGCTTTTGTGGAATTGAGATTAGGAAGGAGTTGGGAAATTCCCGTTTGAGAAAAGTTAACATGCTCCTCTTTACTTTATCTATACGCATTATGAAAGGAAGAAGACAAAGACTATCTGCCTCAATTATTGGCTTATTTCTCTGTTGTGGAATAGACGAGGCTAAACACAAAAGCACCAAACAAGAAAAAGTAATTCATAAGGCCCCGCCCTTCCTTTGTGCTTTGAATTATTTTACCCTTTAATCATTTCATTTCCAACATATATCATCACTGATACCCATCAATGAAAAAAAACAATAATCTGTATAACAATAGCCATGCTGCATATCAATAAAGCAATGTTATCAAATCCAGACCGGCCCAGCCGGTTCAACTGGTTGAACCGGAAACCAGTCCCCTCTCCAGTTGGTTTAACCTACAAAAACTCATTCAAGTAAAAAACCGCTCTCTTTTTCAAAATACGGTCAACCCGGTTAAAAAATCGGGCGGTTTTTTTTTAGGTACTAAAGTGACTAAAATAGCCCCAATCTTTATATAATACATTTATGGAAACTATAATTGAATTATATTCATTTTAATGGAATTATATTCTAAGAGTTGTAATCAAATTTTGTTTATTAATGTAATTATATTTGTAATGATGATAAAAGGTTCAAGGTAAGCCTATTGATAATCCTCCTTGTGAATTGATTGTTGATTTATTGCATGTCTTGTTTATTTGTTCGATATATTTGTAACAGTGACAGAAGGTTCGAGGTGAGTTTATTGAAAACCCTCTTTGTTAATTGATTGTTGGAGGTTTTGTTTATTTGTTTGATATATTTTGTAATGATGGCAAGAGATTTAGGGTAAGTCTATAGAAAACCCTCATTGTGAATTGATTGTTGCAGGTTTTGTTTATTTGTTTGATATATTTGCAATGATGATAGTAGATTTGGGATAAGTTTATATAAAATTCCATTTGTCCTCTCTCTTTATCCTATCTCATGCATTTGACCAACTTGGAATAGGTATTTGAGAAACTGACCGTTGGATTTGATGTTCCACTTATACTTATCATGAATGAAAAAAAATTACATTAATCAAATGGTTGGTTTTTGCAATAATGAAAAAAAAATTTAAATATAATGAAAAAATTGTGCAAAATCTATTTTTTGAAAAACCAACCATTGGATCAGTGTGATTTTTTGCATTCTTGATACGTATAAGTGGAGCATCAATTCAACAGTCAGTTTTTCAAAATAACTATTCCAAGTTAGTCAGATGCACGGGGAAGGATGAAAAGGGAGGACAGAAAGGGAGGAGTAATAGAATTTTTGTTAGTTTAATTATATTTATAACAATGATAGGAGGTTCAGAGTGAGCCTATTAAAAATCCTTTTTATGAATTGATTATTTTTGGTTTTAGGTTTTTTTTTTTTTTTTTTTCCCTAAATATATATTTGTAATAGTGATAAGAGGTTCGGGACGAGTCTTATGAAAAAATTGTGAAAATTGTAATCCAATGGTTGGTTTTTGCAATAATGAAAAAATTGTGAAAACTATCACAATCTATTTTTTGAAAAGCCAATCGTTGGATCAGTTTGATTTTTTGCATTCTCGTATAAGTGGAGCATCAAATTCAACAGTTAGTTTTTCAAAATAACTATTCCAAGTTAGTAAGATGCACGGGGGAGGATGAAAAGGGAGGGAGAATAGAATTGTTGTTAGTCTAATTATATTTATAATAGTGATAGGAGGTTCACAGTGAGCCTATTGAAAATAATATATTTATGACGTCATGGTTGTAACGCCCCAACCAGACGTTAGCTACCAACCATCAATGATAGGTTGCCACGTGTCAAATTGAAGATACAACCTGATATGCTCATTTATATTTTCATATACAGGAGATAATAAGACATTTGTATAAAACCATGTAATGAAATGTACATACATATGTCCCAATTCGTACCATACATAAACAAACTTTACAATCCTGAATATATACATAAAACATCACAATGCCAACACCCCTGGCATATGGGTACAAACTATAATATACATATAATGTTTGCAAATTCAAAACCATGTCCCTGCTCTGGACAAAATGCAGGAATACATCAAAACGGTTGCTTCAACACAATATGCACTAAACTTCACCATGCAAGCTATGGTCATCCTCCTGAAAGTCTGTTGCATAAAAGCAGGAATGAGCTTCCACTAGCCCAGTAGAAATATTATCCTCAAATTAACAATAATAATACCGATGCAAGGATTAATCAGAAATAATCATATTTAACATGGATAAATCATTTATAATCAGGTGTGGGCTTTCATATTTCATAAACCATTTCCATTCAAAACAGAATCTCATTGGCTCTACAGAAAGTATACAGTCGCTGATTTCAGGCTAACCAGCCCCTAGCACAGCCAGACTAAAACATAACCATATCAGGTTTTTCATCAATGGTAAGCCACTTGCATGGGCTATTTCCTTCGGGTCCGCTCATAGGCTCCACCCAGGACACAAGGCTCTTATTCCCCTGAATACTAACTGCGCCAATAAATACAGTTTCCAAACAGTTATTGCATAACAATAATATCTCATTTGTCATCCAGACATAAATCATTGTAAATGGCATATAAATACAATTATCAAAACATCAGTTCATAAGCCATCACAAGTTTGATATAAACCATGCCACACATATCATTTCAAAACAGTTATAATCTCATGCATCGTATTTGTCCAAACAAGTTCTCAAAGAAGGTTTTACAAGAATCATTTCAGTAAACCATATTATCAGTGTTAACGAGGATAGTTATATTCCTACCTTTCCACTGTAACTTCCTATTTGAGACTTCCTGGCACAAATACACCCTAGGTTGCAAAAGGATTATCAATGGGACTCTCTGGATCTGAAATAAAAGATAGATAATGCAATTTAGACTCTAATTCAAGAATATGCATCAATAAAACATAAACCAAGGCCTTAAACACCAAAGACCTTAACTCTCCTCTATAAACCTCCTTAAAACAAACCCCAAATGATATAAAATCAGAAAATTAAGAAAAACAAAAGAATAATTCGAAAACAGGGCAGACCTATCGATAGACCAACTGCAACCTATCGATAGAGAAATGATGCAGTATACAAAATCCAGAAGTAGTGAGGTTCACCTATCGATAGGGGTCTCCCACCTATCGATAGATAACCTCTAGAATTCAATATCTCAAGCAGTTTTCTGCAAAACAGGTTTAAAACACCCCAAAAACTCATCCAAACCAAAATCCCACCGTTCAAACTTAACTTCTAACACATACCAACACATACAACTTTGAATTGCCCAGAAATTCCAAAATCCAACGGTGAAAACGCAAAAACCACAAAGTTTTGGGCGTAAAACCCACATAAACTTATTTCAAAGCTTATACACAAAACAAACCTCAATTTCTCCCACAAATCAACCACACAACAACCAAACAACTCAAAACAACTGATTCAAACTTCTGAATCATTCAAACCTCACCCATCCATCAAAATATGCTTCAAAACCCACTTTATGGGTTTGAACCCAAAAGAAAAACAAAAAGAGATGAAGATGAAGATGAATTTGAAAGCTTACCTTCACCAATTATGGAGCAAATCTGCAAAGTTCCTCGCTGCGAAGTTCACCCGAGCTTCTGTTCCTCTCTCGAGCTTCTCTGCCGCTTGGGATGTTTAAAAAACAAAGAAATGATAAGTTTAAAAGTTAAACTTATCTCCAATGGCAATTTCGTAAATAACTTGAAATTCAAAAAAAAATTTTTTAAAATAAAATACTATTATTATAAAAGACTATAAAATATTAAAATATCATTATAAAAATACAGGATATCACAATCTCACCTCCTTAAAAGAATTTTGCCTACAAAATTCTAGCTAGTCCTCGAACAAATAAGGATATCTAGCTCTCATGTTAGCTTCTGATTCCCATGTCGCTTCTTCCACGTTCTGATTTCTCCACAATAGTTTAACCTGTGGGATAACTTTATTCCTCAACACCCTTTGCTGTCTATCTAAAATCTGAATTGGAATTTCTTCATATAAACCATCTTCTGGAAACTTATGAATAGGCAAATCAATAACATGAGATGGATCACGCAAACTCTTTCGAAGCATTGAAACATGGAAAACATCATGTACTTTAGACATACTTGATGGTAAAGCTAACTGATATGCTATATTTCTCACTTCTTTGATAATCTCAAATGGACTAACAAACCTTGGAGCTAGTTTACTTCTTTTTCCAAAACGTACCACTCCCTTGCGAGGCGAAGCTTCAAATAAACATACTCTCCAACTTTAAACTTCAAATCTCTATGACGCACATCATAATAACTCTTTTGTCTGCTTTGGGCTGTCTGCAAACAATCTCTAATGATTTTAATCTTTTCAGTTGTCTCTCTGATATCTTCCGGTGCATTCACATGTTTTTCACCAACTTCTGCCCAACAAATTGGAGATCGACAAGGATGTCCATAGAGAGCTTCATAAGGCGCCATACCAATGCTAGCCTGATAACTGTTGTTATAAGCAAATTCTGCTAGAGTCACATGCTTATACCAATTACCTTTAAACTCCAAAGCACAGACACGAAGCATATCCTCCAAAATCAAAATGGTGCTTTCATACTGTCCATCAGTTTGTGGATGATGTGCTGAACTCATAGCCAACTGAGTCCCCAATGCTCTGTTCAATGCACCCCAAAAACGTGCAGTGAATCTTGCATCTCCATCAGAAACTATTGAAACAGGCACACCATGCAATCGGATAATCTCATCAATGTACAGTCTAGTTAACACACTCAACTTATAAGTTTCTTTAATCGGCAAAAAGTGAGCAGACTTGGTTAACCTGTCCACAATCACCCAAATAGCATCACATCCAGTCTCAGTCCTAGGTAACCCAGTCACAAAATTCATGGTAATATGCTCCCATTTCCATTCGGGAATAGGCAAAGGTTGAAGCAATCCCATTGGCCTTTGATGTTCTGCTTTTACTTGCCGACAAACTTCACACTGCTTCACAAATTCAGCAATATCTTGCTTTAGCCCTCTCCACCAGAAATTCCTTTTCACATCATGATACATTTTTGTTGCTCCAGGATGAATAGAAAAACGCGAACGGTGAGCTTCATTAAGAATATCAAAACGAAGCTACCCATAAGGAACAAACAACCTGTTATGAAAACGTAATCCACCGTCCATGTTAGAAACTTTCCATCCTTCTGGTTCCAAACCTTGACCAATCAATGCAATAAATCTTATAACTTCTTCATCCAAAGCCTGAGTTCCTATTACATGAGTATTAATCAAAGGCTAAACAGCAAAATTACACAAATGCCCCTGTGATCCTTCACCTATATCATAGATCTCATAATCTTCAAGTACATTCCACATTTTCCATCTGTCCACAGCCAAACTATGCACACGAGGATGAGACTTTCTGCTCAAAGCATCAGCAACTACATTCGCTTTCCCAGGATGGTACTTAAGCTCAAAATCATAGTCTTCCATATATTCCATCCACCTACGCTGCCTTAAATTTAAATCTTCTGAGTAAAAATATACTTTAAACTCTTGTGATCAGTAAATACCTCAAAATTCTCACCATACAGGTAAGATCTCCAAGACTTTAGAGCATGAACCACAACAGCTAACTCTATATCATGAGTAGGATAATTCAGCTCATGAGACTTTAACTGACGAGAACCATAAGCAATAACCTGCCCATTCTGCATCAAAATACAACCCAAACCCTGTTTAGACGCATTACAATACACAGTATAACCTATCCCACTGACAGGGCCAACTAAAACTGGAGCAGAAGTCAACCGAGCTTGCAATTCACGAAAGGCTGACTCACACTTATCATCCCAAACAAATACCACTCCTTTTTGAGTAAGTTTCGTTAGAGGTGCTGCAATACTAGAAAAATTCGCAATAAAACGATGAAAGTATCCAGCTAGTCCAAGGAAACTACGGATATCTGTGGCACTTTTGGGTCTTTCCCAATTCAACATAGCCTCTACCTTGGAAGGATCAACAGCTATACCCTGCTCAGAACTCACATGGCCTAAAAACTTCACTTCCTTCAGCCAAAACTCACACTTATCTTTCTTGGCATACAACTGATGGTCCCTTAAAAGTTGCAAAACTTTACGAATATGGGAAGCATGCTCCTGTTTAGACTTAGAATAGATAAGAACGTCATCAATAAAGACTACAACAAACTTATCTAAATAAGGCCTAAACACTTTGTTCATCAAATCCATAAAAGCAGCTGGAGCATTCGTTAAACCAAACGGCATCACCAAAAATTCATACAAACCATACCGAGTACTAAAAGCAGTTTTTGGGATATCTTTTTCCTTTACCCGAAGCTGATAATATCCTGAATGAAGATCAATCTTTGAAAAAAAACAAGAACCCTTAAGCTGATCAAATAACTCATCAATACGTGGTAAAGGATAACGGTTCTTCACAGTCACTCTATTTAACTTCCGATAATCAGTACACAAATGTAAAGAACCGTCTTTCTTTTTCACAAACAAAACTGGTGAACTCCAGGGTGAATGACTATATCTAATAAACCCTTTAGCCTGCAAATCAATTAACTGATCTCTGAGAACTTTCAATTCTGCAGGTGCCATCTTATAAGAAGAAAGATGTATATGATCAGTATTGGAATAAACTCCTATAGAAAAGTCTACATCTCAGGAAATACATCGAGAAAATCTCTTACAACTGGCAAACTTTCAAAACTAGTAGGATCACCTTCATCTAAATCCGATACCGCCAAAGAACTAATAAGTCCACAAACTTGAGATCGCCACACATCTTTTATCATTCGTGGAAACGGCATAACTCTACCTCTATTCCCAGCAAAACAAATTACAGTACCATCATTCATAAACAAAGTCACTTTCTTTCCAAAGCAATCCACCATTGCTCTGTAAAAAGATAACCAATCCATTCCCAGGATAATATCATATCTAAACAAAGGCATAACAATAAGATCAGCCAACAATTCAAAACCATCTATTCTGATACTACAAGAATTACACACAGTCTCAGCTTTTACACTTTCCCCAACTGGTGTAGACACACATACAGGAAAATCCAAAGATTCAAACAAAAGTTCCAAACAAATAGCACAGTCTAAATCAATAAATGAATGCGTAGATCCCGAATCAAACAACACTTGAACTCCAGAATTAAAAAAAGAAATCATACCCTCGACAACTTCATTAGACGGCCCGGTATTAGGTGGTGCAATTGCAAAGACATGACCAGTAGCAGGACCTCGTCCCCTACATCTACCTTGCTGATTCTGAGGCTGCCTACTAGAAGAAGGTTGTTGCGAAAATTGAGAAGTCTGTGGTAGCTGTGTCGGTCTAGGATTCACATTAAAAGGACGAAACTGGCTCTGTTGAGGAGTTGGCGGCTGAAACTGAGGTCGTGGAAAATTTTGAGACTGGGGATATTGTTGAAATTGAGAGGCTTGCGATGGTACTTGAGTCTGTAGCAATAGTGGACATTCACGACGAAAATGCCCTGGTTGACCACATTTAAAACATACCGTCGACCCACTGCTCTGACCTGTTCCACTTTGACCTCTTCCTGATGCTGGATGCTGGTAAGGGAAATTTCTGGATCTGTCACCTGAAGACCCCGAACTTTCACTACTAGTACTTCCTCTTCCCCTTCCTTGTGTTACATTATACCTCTGTGCTCCATAACTCCCCTGACTAGAACTAGACCCTGTTTCTTGACCATAACCCTGTTCTGGAAGTCTAGACACTGTACCATACTCTTGACTCGACCATGATCCTTGCCCCAAACCACGGCCTATATTTCTACCAAAACCTCTCCCAACTCCCTGGCCTTGTATTCTACCCCCTTGAACCCTTCTCTGCATAATCCTCTGAATTTATGGAGTTTCTTTTTCTACCCAAAATGCTCTATCAACTACTTGAGCTAAACTAGGTAATCTCAGCATAAAAATCTTTTCTCTAATCTCAGGCCTTAAACCCCTTTCAAACTTCCTAGCTTTCTCTTATTCTGTAGCTACTAAACCCTCTGTATATCTAGACAACTCAACAAACTTCGCTTCATACTCTAACACTGACATGTCCCTTTGCACCAACCTCTCAAACTCTTCTCTTTTAACTTGTCGAAAAGTAGAACTAATATACTTTGCTTTAAACAGCTTCTGAAATTCATCCCAAGTCAAAATATTCACATTCCTAGGAGTACGCACAGTTGTCCACCAATCCTTAGTAGCATCTTTAAACTGATTGACTGCAAAACTCGTTCTCAATTCCATAGGAGTCCCAACCATTTCAAAAAGTTGCTGCATTTCATCTAACCACCTTTCAGCTTCCAGTGGTTCAGGCACTCCATAGAAATCACGAGCAATTAATCGCTTAAATTCCTTTAGTGCTACAGATCTGGCTACCTCAGGTGCAACTGGTGCTGTAGCTCTTCTAAACAGAGATGTCATTTCTTGAAGTAATCCATGAACATCTCCACCTGTATTTGGAGCCTGAGAAGAATTGGATGGCTCTCCCGCCTCACGAGTATGTCTAGTATACCGTCTACCAGCCATTCTATAAAACAACAATCACATAAAACTTATCAAAACAATTAACACGGAAATCCCAAACCTTTCTTAAAATGTGCTACCCATGTCATACAAGACCATGATGCATGAACAAAACCTATGTCACATCTCTAACCTAACTTTACATGCAATGCATGAATTTTTCCTTTATGGATCTACTAATGAGCTCTGATACCATTCTGTAACGCCCCAACCAGACGTTAGCTACCAACCATCAATGATAGGTTGCCACGTGTCAAATTGAAGATACAACCTGATAGGCTCATTTATATTTCCATATGCTTGAATGTAAAAATGATGTGTGCGCATGAGATTCCCAAGCGTAGGAGTCCTATGGTCGTCAAGCAATGAAACTAGGAAGTACCTAGGTCATATCCACAGGGAGTGGAATAGGCTCTAGCGATTCTTAGGTTATGCTACCCAATGAATGCAAAATCAAGTGTAAAATATGGGGTTTTGATTGGTTATCGTGATTTGTGCCAAATTAATGGCAATGGTTTGATATGAGAACTTGTAAATGAAAGAGAGGATGGGTTCTATGGATTCATTCCTTCCTAACCTAGGTTAAGTGGTTTCTCAGACAATACACATTCAATAATCCATGTGACCTATGGTTTTGAATGGAAGAATTTAACAATACTAGCTCAAGAGAATAAAACATATGATGGGATGCAACTTACTACTCATTTTGATATTTTCACAAACAAATGGAGTGCATATGTGCTCATCACCAAAATACAACATCTCACCGGTCATATTTTGGTCATGAATATGAATCCATATGGTTTCAAAAGAGAAGAGAGTAGAAGAAGCTACATTCCTTTATCATTGAAGCTTTGAGACAAGAAACCACATTTAACTAAGGTTTTGGAGAGGAACTTCACTATAAAACCCTTCTTGGGTGTTTATCTAGCCATCAAGAATGCTGAAAAAGAGTAAATACTATATATTAAATGAACCAAATGAAATGTACCATACAACCTTGAGATTAAAATGGAGAAAAACAACCTAAACTAAGGATTGCAGAGTAAGAACAACAAGAACAACCAAGAAACTAAGCTACTCTATGTAGGAAATGCAAGAAACCCTAGAAAATAAGAGAAAACCCTAAAAACTAAGCTAACCCTAAGAAAAACTAAGTTAAGAACAAGAGAGAGTGTGTCTATCAGCTCCAAATGCACATTAAATACCCCCCAAAAGGGTATCAGACATGGGGACCAAAAGACAAGTGAACCCTTGCATTTAGAACAATTTACAATTGGCCCGGAGGATTTCCAGAACAAGGGTACCGGTACCCCTCCATGTTGGGACCGGTACCTTTCTTTCCTGCACAATGGGTACCGGTACCCCTCTGATGGGTACCTGTACCTCCCCTGCTGAATGCCCAAAAACTGCTTCTTTTGCACACCGAGCCTCCTCGCATCAGCTTCGCTTCTCCCGGATGATTAGATGAGCTTGCGGAACCGCTCCAAAGGCGCTCGGTCCTCCCTTGCACTGGAATAGAGAGAATGACTTGCTTGGGGGAAGCTTTGACGGGGAATGCACCAAGGATGCATAACAAAGGGGAATGAGAATGCACTTGCTTGCCTTAATCGCCAGATGAAAACCTTTGAAATTCATCGAATACCTCTAAAAGATGGATTTAGCGCCATGCAACCTGCAAGTGCTCAAAAATAATGAAAGAATCAAATGCACCAGAATTAAGTCGAACTAGGGCTCAAGAGCAGGTAAAATGTACAAAAAGACGAGTAAAAATGGGAGAATTTATGTGCTAAACACACCCTCCAACCTGTATCTTGCTAGTCCCTAGTAAGATTTGAACCAAAACGAACTAAATAAAGTAAGAAAAGACAAGCAAATAACTGAACAAAAGAGCGCGCTTTCATCAGGCATACATGAGCATACTACTTAAACTTAAAATACAATGCAAGCGTTTGAACTACTTATGCCTGACCCTTTTCCATGTGTGTGGTATTTTGCCAGTCGGAGTTTCACAGAACCAAACATCAATCAACGAGAACTAAATACAGAGATGGAAGAATGAATGGAATGAAGTAACTCAAAAGCATACCCCATGAAACAGAATAAAGCACTTATAACATAAACCAACCATTCATAGATGCATAATGTTCAAAAAGGAACAACCAACACTTTAAAATCAAAAGGACTTTTGAGCATGAAATGACCGGGGGTTACACAAAGGGGCTTCAAGAACAAAATGGGTGTTGGCTTTACTTGGCTTGGGTCACTACCCTGTGCCAATACCGCCCTATGCTACCCTAACCAAAATAAAACTAGACTAGAAAAGTAAAAACATAAACTGAAAACACAAGGCAACCTAACTACTCAAAAGCACTCCACTACTCCTCTTCTAACCCTTCCTCGTCACTGAAATCATCCTCATCCACACAGTCATCCAGCTCATCGGAATCTCCCTCCAAGTTAGGAAGGGGTGGCTCAACAGCAGATGGGTCACCTCTCAGCATGTGAACCTCTCTCTCCAACCTAGCCAGTCTGTGGTCAATCTGCTTCTGCTTCCCCAGAATGCATTTGAACCAACCCTTGATTCTGCGCTCCATTCTCTTTAGCGGAGATGTACTTGCAGGCTTAGGTGCTGACGATGAGGATGGCCCTTCAGAAGCTGACTCGGATTATGCTGGTCTGGGCTTCACTGAAGCTGCAATGCTCCTTGCTTCGGTTACATTATTGATGGGACCAAAGTGAGGAGGTGTCATTTTGTTCTTAGGTGGCAACTTGATTCCTTCAGCCTTTACTATTTGAGTGACCAAGCAAGGGAGAGGCATGTAAGTCGACTTGCTTGCAAAATTTACAAAATCCTTCATCACTCCCCATATCACTCCTGCGAAGTCAATTCGCCGACCATTCATCACCTCGAAAAGGAATTTGATTTCATCGACTCTTGGTGCTTTTTCTTTTCCTTTAGGCACAATGCTACAATGGATGATTTTATTCATCAAGGCATACTCGGGTTTCAGCTTCCCAGGGGTGAATTCACTTCGATTAAATGATACCATCGGCACCGGATTTGAGAACATAGCTTGAGTGAATGACGCCCCATTGAAAACTGTCATCGGGCGAAATAGGTAAGGAACACCATCTGCATGGGAAGGTCGAGGGTATCCCAAAGCTGTAGCAATGGTAGTAGTGTTCACTAGAAAAGATTTGCCGCACACCGTTGTTTTCATGTGATACTCAATCTCTTCGTGTTCTCTCAAGTTAGAGTAGAACTCTCTCACCACAGATGGGTGATACCCCTCACTAGGCCTACACAGGAAGCCCAAATTTTGATATTTGATAGCACTTCGAATGGGATGAGTGTGGATAAAAGTTGATGCTTCAACACTCCTTTCACAGATGAACCCTCTTTTGGCAAGCGACTGAACCCATGCATCTTCATCCCCTTGCAGCCTATCTTCAAACATGGCCTCTATTTCCTCATCCTCACTTTCCTCACTTTCACTGACATGCTTCTTTCCCATTCCCTTTTTCACGGGTTGGGAAGTGCTCGCCTTCCTCTTTTTAACAGCTTGCTCCACAGAAGAGCCCGAAGCTTTCCCTCCCTTAGGTGTCTTGGTCCTAGCTATGAATGTCACGACTAGACCGATCATACAAAGTAGCACTAACATGGCTACCAAGCAATACCACACGCCCATTTCAACGAGTACCATACATCCTCTCTTAGCATCACACAGCAGTTTTCTCCCCATGATTTCCATTCCCAACCACAAATCACTACAGAAAGAAATACAAGCCCTAATACAACACTACACCCCACCCCAACAAATTTTGCTAAATGGAGAAACAAAAATCCCAAATCACTTGCAAAGCTTTAATAACTGAGGATACTTACCCACCATGCAAGAGATGCTCCAAACCACCAAATGAAAGCCCACCATAGCCACTCTAGTGTGCAACCTTCTTCAATCAATGGCAAAAGTGAGAAAATGGGTGGATTTTCTGATTTAGGGTTATGGATTTGAGACATGAGATGAAAATGGGGTGATAGGTGGTGAAAAAGTGAAAAAGCTAGGGTTTGATGGTGGATTTGGTGAGGGATGGTAGATTCTCACAAAAGTGATGGAGAATGCTTGGGAGGGGGTATAAAATGAGAGAAAAGTTTAGGGAAAGGTGAAATGAGGCTGAAATGGGGTAAATTTCTCGGGCTAGGGCTTTAAAGGGGCGAATTTTTCATTTTCTGCAGGGGGTACCGGTCCCACTTAAAGGGGTACCGGTACATTTTTCTTTTGGTCAATGGGTACCGGTACCCATTGGAGGGGTACCGGTACCTACTTCTGAATTTGGGACTTTTTTGCACTTTTTGCGACATTTCAACCCCAATAACCCAAAATACCTCCCTCAACTGAATTTTTCACCACCACATCCTTAAAACACTGAGGAAAATGCACCACGGCTTGCTAACACTGCGCCGCCTTCACAAATTCACCCTAGGGTTCCTAAGCTTGAACAAATTGGCACTCTTGGCTCAAATTAGGGTTCAAATGGAAACTTACAAGGAAAATGAGGTTCAAGAGAGCAATAATGGCCCATAATCATTTTTCAAAGTTGTAAAGTTGTTCCAAAATGAATAAGATGTATACAGATGATAGTTCATGTGATTATGCAATTCTTGAAGCTTAAATCAAGCGAAAGTGTGCTTAGAAACAAAAATCATGACTTGCGAAGCTTATAATACCAAATGTATTCACTATGAACATAACTAATGCAAGTCACAATGTGGAATCATGAATAGATGAATGGGATGACAAAAGGTTCAAGTGATATGCTGTAGGTTTAGTTCCAATCCAATGGCGTGCATGTGCAATGGAAGAGTTCAAATAACATATTGCAAGTTCAAAAGGAAGCATAGCATATAAGTCTCAAGTTTTATTCTCATGTAAGCTCAAAATCGAAAAAAATTTGCATCAGTAGTACTTGCTGAGATTTTTTTAAAACAATTAAGCTAAGCATGCTACTCTATACCAAAAAGAAACTACCTATGTGTGAGAATGAGTAAGAAAAATGAACACAAGTGAACCTCCCCCCCTACTTAAAAGTGAGCATTGTCCTCAATGCATGAAAAGATAGGCATTTAAAGACAAAAATGGGAGGAAGGGTACAAAAGCACCTGCAAATCATTTACACTTCAGTAAATCTGCACAAAGGTTAGAGTATCCACAATTCCCAAAAGAACGCAAAGAAGCAAAGATAAAAAGAAGCTATCTACACATAGTCACACAAGAAGTTACTCTGATGGGGCCTCGCAATAGACTGGGTCTACAAGTTCCTCTACCACAGTCTCACGCGAAAAGTTCTCCAAAAATGGCTTGAGGCGCTGTCCATTCACTTTGAAAATGTTGCCATTCTTGGGATTCTCAATCTCCACAGCCCCGTGAGGAAACACGGCTTTGACAATGAATGGTCCCACCCATCGGGACCTCAACTTGCTGTTAGAAGTATGCCCTAAAACCAATCCTAAAGGGTATATTAATTTCATATTATATAATATATATATAGAAGGTATAACTTATCTAATATGTTCTAACATATATGATAAGGTCCATGAATAAATGATAAGAGAAATGTGCATCTCAAGGTGTTGAGATAGAGAGACTGATATTCTCATATACATCTATT
This sequence comes from Hamamelis virginiana, assembly GCA_017140935.1. Classification (NCBI taxonomy): domain Eukaryota; kingdom Viridiplantae; phylum Streptophyta; class Magnoliopsida; order Saxifragales; family Hamamelidaceae; genus Hamamelis; species Hamamelis virginiana. The sequence continues at coordinate 10,306 of JAESVK010081925.1, read as the reverse complement.
CTAAAAGAGTTCCTACTCAAAGGTTTATTAAAGTGGATATTTAATTAACCGTATGAAGAGTAGCATAGATTTAAACCAACTCATATAGAGGATAGGTAGTCTTTCCTATCAGTGTAGTGACACTTAGGTTAATCTGTGGGTGCATATTAGAGAATATGTACACTGAACATGATCTACAAAGAATATTCCTGTGGTAGTTCTGTCAAAGGAATATTCTAGTGTTATGTTCATTTATTTGGTAGTCCTTAGACCTGAGACACCATAGCTGTCTTATGCATAAGATGCTAGAGTTGATAGTATCTTGTACAGCCTTATCCATAAGGTTGTAATCGGTGCTTATTGGCTCTAATGAGTTATGCATGAAGATGGATGAGTGTGCAATAAGGGATCATCACTCTCAGTTAATGAGAGAGAATGTCAGGATAAGTTCACAAAGATAATTCTCAAAGGGAACCTCTGGCCAGAGTGATAGGTAAACAGTGAAAAGTGTTTCACTGCGATTACCTTATTGAGATTATATTTTGTGGGACAGATATCAAGTGGTTGAGATAGGGTTTGACTAAAACCATACCTATTATCTTAACTGTGACATTAGGGGATGAAGGATTAAATAACATGAAGGGTTCACATAGTTCTGCTATTCACCTAAACCTAGGGTATGTCATGATATGTTGCTAGATGTCACTCATGACCAGTGAAAGCCTATTGATAAAGTATTATCAATGAGGGAAAAATTGGAATCGTTCCAATTGAACCTTAAAATAGAAAGTTTCTATTTTTAGGAGACATAGAGATGTCCCTGTCCACTGCTAGGTTAGGGTGAACCCAAAGGGTCACACACAATAGAGAGTAAGTGAGTTTCTTAAACTTGTGGGAGGGGAATCCTGTCTTTGAGTCATGTTTGATTTTAATTATTAAAGGTTAATTAATTAAAAGTCAAACTTAACCAAGAATAGGATTACTCGATTCAAGGATGTTTGGTCATGCTAGCACTAGTAACCAAACACCCCTTAAAGAGGAGAAAGTCTATAAATAAGCATGTCTTCACATTCTAGGGTTAAGAGAAACCCCATAGCCGAATTCTCTCTCTCCTCTCCCTCTCCATGCTAGCTTGCTCACAAAGTGTTGTGGAAGACTAGAAAGTTCAGGGAATTTTACTCTCGTGTGGATACACTTTGGAGGTTTCATCTGTTTGAAACTCGAAGGAAAGCTACATCGAAAACACAATCAAGTAAGGTTATTTATATTGTTTAAATATTCATTCTTGTTTGTATGTGTTTGATTATATACATGACCCCATGCTTGAATCGATTATTGAAGGTTTGTGAACATGGATTGATTTTATAAAAGAAAAAGTTTTGTTTTTCCTCTTCCGCTGCGAATCCATGGTTTTTCTTCACAGAACCTTTCACTTGCCAGGAAAAAGGTGCAGCCTAGAGTTGTACAGCAGGACTTTTTGATTTGGCTCGAAAGACTTACGAGCTATGTTCTTGTCATGAAAAGCTTTCATCTTGTCCTTGTAAACCCTAGCACTTTCATAGGCATCTTGCCTAATCTCTTCAAGCTCACTTAGCTGGAGCTTCCTCTGCTGACCTACGGCATCAAGATTAAAATTCAATTGTTTAATAGCCCAGTATGCCCTATGTTCCATCTCCACTGGCAGGTGGCACGCCTTTCCATACACTATGCGATAGGGAGACATGCCTAAAACAGTTTTGTAGGCCGTGCGATACGCCCATAAGGCATCAGTCAACCTAAGCGACCAATCTTTCCTATTGGGGTTCACAGTTTTCTCTAGAATGTGCTTGATCTCCCTATTGGCCAACTCAGCTTGACCATTTGTCTGTGGGTGGTAGGCGGTTGACACTTTATGGGTTACCCTATATTTTTTCATTAAAGTCTCAAAGGGGCGATTGCAAAAATGCAACCCGCCGTCACTAATAATTGCCTTAGGCACCCCAAATCTAGACATGACATTTTCTTTCAAGAATTTCAACACTATTTTATGGTCATTGGTCTTGGACGGGATTGCCTCTACCCACTTGGACACATAGTCTACTGCCAGCAGGATATACAGGTTACCAAAGGAGGATGGGAAAGGTCCCATAAAGTCGATGCCCCAACAATCGAAAACCTCAATAACTAAGATAGGTGTGAGGGGCATCATGTGTCTCCTAGTCACTCCCCCTAACTGTTGGCAACGCTCACAGGTCTTACAAAGCTCGAATGAATCTTTGAACAAGGAAGGCCAATAAAAACCACATTGCAAAGTTTTGGCGGCTGTCTTCCTAGCAGAGAAATGACCCCCACATGCCTCACTGTGACAAAATGACATAATGCTCGGTATTTCAATATCCGGCACACATCTTCTCAATATTTGGTCAGGGCAATACTTGAAGAGGTAAGGGTCATCATAGAAGTATTTCTGCACCTCTCTCAAGAATTTCTTCCTATCTTGGGTAGTCCAGTGGGTAGGAACTTGTTCAGTAACAAGATAATTCACTATATCCGCGAACCAAGGGCAATTAGAAAGAGCAAACAGTTGCTCATCAGGGAAAGTCTCTACAATGGGGAGGGTGTTAGCAGAATCATCAAAGGAGATCCTTGACAAGTGGTCGGCGACAACATTCTCAACTCCCTTTTTATCCTTAATTGTCAAATTGAATTCTTGGAGGAGTAGAATCCACCTAATTGGTTTTTGTTTGGCATCTTGCTTTGTCAAAAGGGATTTAAGTGCCGCATGGTCAGTAAAGACTAAAATAGGTGAACCTAAGATGTACGACCGAAACTTGTCTAAGGCAAAAACCACCGCTAGCAACTCTTTTTCAGTAGTTGTGTAGTTTCTTTGGGCATCATTCATTGTTCTACTAGCGTAATAAATGACATGTGGTTTTTTATCCACCCTTTGACCTAACACCGCTCTTATGGCGAAGTCACTGGCATCACACATAATTTCAAAGGGCAAGTTCCAGTCGGGTGTTTGCATGATAGGAGGTGAAGTTAGCATCTCTTTCAGTTTACAAAAAGCAACCTCACAATCATGCCCCCACTCAAAAGGAACGTCATTTCCTAAGAGATTACACAAGGGTCGCGCAATGCCGCTAAATCCCTTAATGAACCTCCTATAAAAGCCAGCGTGCCCTAGGAATTGATCGCTTCAGAGAACAAGGGAGATTATTCCTTGTTAGTGATCAAGATTAATATATTTATAAAACTGCGTGTTTGCTAATCTCAATTCAATTGCGACTGGTGAGCACGGGTGTCGAACCACTGGGAAATGCTGGTTTATAATAAGAGACTATTAGAATTAATTTAAGTGAAAGAATAATGTCAAATTAAGTTGGTGGTGAAAAGTGCTCCGATTGGGTCGAAGCGAAAATACCGAATTTTAATAAAGCTGGTTAAAAAGCGCGATTACTTTGGTGGAATGAGCGGAACTTGGGTGAGAAACCCATTGAATATCAATTATACAATTTATATTATAAAATCCTCAATATAGTAATTATGTATGGTGGTTCTTCCAACTACAAGAAGGAAGTCCCAAAAAGATTATGAATACAGGACCGGCACGTTTATCCTTGAAAAGAATGGAATATCGCTATCCACCTTAATTGGGAATAAAGCATGCTGGTTTGTATTCATACCAGTAAGTACCATTGCATAATTATATAATTGCAATCACAGATGTACAATTATATGATATTATATTTAGCAATAGTGTGCGGTAAAACCTTCACAACTATGCAATCACATAATACAAATAAAGGGATGTTTATAAAATAGAATTGCATAAAGAATCCAACTTCATCCTCACCCAAGCTTGGAGTATTAGCTGCACATCAATGGAGGAGAATATCATTTATCCATGACAAGCTCTAAGGGTTCACGAGATGGAAAAAGTAAAATAAAAGCAGTAAGTAAATGACTGAAGAAATAAGGAAAAAGTGACTGAAATAAATAAAGAAAATGGCAGAAATAAATAAATAAAAGGGCTGAAATAAATAAGAAAATGGCAAAAGTAAATAAAGAAAAGGACTTAAGTAAATAAAGAAAATGACAATAAAAGTAAAGAACAATTCTCAAGTGAGAATTGAGCCATGCATTAAAAATGAAAATTGCAGAAAATTAAAGTACTGAAAGTAAAGACTGTATAATTAAAGAACAATCCTCAAGTGAGAATTGAGCCAGGCATTAAAGGAAAAATTGCAGAAAAGTAGAAATTGCTGAAAAAGTAAATGACCGAATAAAAAGCAGAATTGAACTGTAACATGAAGTCTATTAAAATTAACATAGTAATGATTCAGAGCAAAAGTCTTGAACCCCTTTTAAGTCGCCTTTACACGTGTATATATAGAAATGAAATGCAAAAGACAAAAATGCCCTCGAAAATATCTCAAAATATCAAGGCAGCCCGCAGCCACCTAGGGTCTATCGATAGCGAAGTGTCGCTATCGATAGAGGGACTATCGATAGCGAAATCTTGGCTATCGATAGGCATGTGGTGATTTTGCTTTTCAATTGCAGAGATTCATTGCAGTTCTTTCGCATTTTTAATTGGTTGCTGCTGATCCTTTCTGAAATGCTCTTTAATTCGAGATGATAATCAAGGCTTCACAGGCAACGACTTCGTAATTATATAATCTGCACAGATTTCTTAAAAAAGAGAATTTACCAAATTGCACAGATTTTATACAAAACGAGATATTAAAACACAATTATTTATATAAGAGAACACAGTAATACCATTTTGAGAGAATGATTGTGATACAATCAGGAATGATCTCACATCTTTTACAGTCTTAGGAGAAGGAAGTTTAGCGATTAATTCGATCTTAGCCTTATCAACCTCTATTCCCCTAGACGACACACTATGTCCTAGGACTATTCCCTGTGTCACCATGAAATGACACTTTTCTCAATTCAGCACAAGGTTCTTTTCCTCACATCTTTCTAGAACCTTAGACAGGTTCTCTAAGCAACCATCAAAAGAATCCCCGAAGACTGAGAAGTCATCCATAAAAACTTCAACAATCTTCTCCACCATATTACTTAATAAACCAGTCATGCATCTCTGGAAGGTACCAGGAGCATTACATAAACCAAAAGCCATGTTCCTAAAGGCAAATGTCCCAAAGGGACATGTGAAAGTAGTCTTTTCTTGGTCCTCTAAAGAAACTTCTATTTGGTTGTAGCCCGAATACCCATCTAAGAAACAATAGAAAGCATGCCCTGCAACTCTCTCTAGGATTTGGTCAATGAAGGGTAAGGGGAAGTGGTCTTTCCTAGTGGATGAATTTAACTTTCTGTAGTCAATGCACACTCGCCACCCCGTGGTGACTCGTGTGGGAATCAATTCACCCTCTTCATTCTCTACCACAGTAATACCCGATTTCTTGGGCACCACTTGTATAGGACTCATCCACTTGCTATCCGCTATGGGATAGATTATCCCCACATCCAACAATTTCAGAACCTCCTTTCTCACTACCTCCTTCATTATGGGGTTCAATCTCCTTTGAGGTTGGCGTGAAGGTTTGACATCATCCTCAAGATAAATCCTATGGGTGCAAAGAGAGGGACTAATTCCCTTGAGGTCGGCGATGGACCAACCTATGGCACTTTTGTGATCTCTAAGCACTTCTAACAATCTAAGCTCTTGGTCAATCTCCAAGTGAGAAGAAATGACCACGGGATAAGTCTCATTGTCACCTAGATACACATATTTCAAATCTGAGGGCAAAGGTTTCAATTCTAATTCCAATGGTTGGATACTTGATGGAACAAGATTTTTTTCAATGGGTGGCAATGCTTCGAAGCGAGGCACCCACCCATTCACTTCCATAACTTCCTCTTCATTGAGCATAGAGTATAGAAACTCCATCTCTTCACTCACTTCCTCAACATCAACAATTCCATTCACTAAACATGACTGTAGCGGATCATCATGGGCGGAAAGATCCCATTGGTGCTACACTAGAGTATCTATCCTACTCACCTCATGCACCTCATCCTCCATATCTTCCCCCACTTCTTTCATCAAGTTGAAAATATTCAAATTAACAGTCATGTTCCCAAAAGTGATTGTCATAAGCCCACTCTTACACTGGATCAGTGCATCAGCTGTGGCCAAGAAAGGCCTCCCAAGAATTATAGGGAATTGACTCCCTGAATCTAAAACAGGTTGGGTCTCTAAAACCACAAAATCGACGGGAAAGTAAAACTTATCTATTTGCACTAGGACATCCTTGATTACCCCCCTTGGAATTTTAACACTTCTGTCAGCTAACTGCAGCTTGATGCTAGTTGACTCTAACTCTCCCAACCCCAACTCCACATAAACAGAATATGGCAATAAATTGACACTTGCTCCCAAATCCACTACAGCTCTACCCACTTTGGAGTTCCCTATGGTTAGGGGTCCCGGGGTCTTTGTATTTACGAGGCAAGGTATTTTGAGAGATGTGGATTGCTCAGTCATGAACACTTCCTTATGCACACCCAAATTTCTTTTCACTGTACACAAATCTTTCAAGAACTTTGCATATGATGGTACCTGTTTAATAGCATCCAACAAAGGTATGTTGACTTTCACCTGTTTCAACAATTCAAAAATTTCTACATGATTGGTCAACTTCTTAGGTGCCCTAAGTCTTTGGGGAAAAGGGGCGGCAGGAATGAATTTAGCCTTCTCTTGGCTTGAACCAATTTCAACACCACTTGGTTTGGGAACGCTAGGCTCATTTTCAATTTCTTTCTCATCCCCCTTAGATTCCTTTTATAGATTTAGAGAAACTTCTTTGTTGGAATCTTTGGGTGGGATGGTTTTATCAATGATCTTTCCACTTCGAAGAGTGGTAATGGCCTTAGCATGTTCATGGTTCCCTTCATTGGGATTTGAGGATCCAATGCTATGTTGACCTTGCAGATTTTGCACGGGTTGAGAGGGGAACTTCCCTTTCTCTTGTTGAAGTGCACCCAAAGTGGTGGTCAACTTAGTCAATTGGGTTCTCATATCCCCTATGGCTTGATTGGTTTGAGCTTGATTTTGCACAAGTTGTGCAATCACATCATCATAATTTCTCTTATGGGATGGTAGGTACGAGTTTATCGGTGGTGGACCGAAATTTGGGTTAGGGTTTGATGGGAACCCTTGACCTTGGTAATTGGGACCTTGACCATGATTTTGAAAACCTTGGTTTTGAAAGTTTTGATTTTGGAAATTTTGGCCTTGAAAACCTTGGTTGCTTTGAAAAGGATTTGGAGGTGGGTTGCTTTGGCTTGAGGAAGCATTTCCTCCATCACTCTTCCAACTAAAATTGGGGTGTTTACTCCACCCCGGATTGTAAGTTTCAGAAAATGGAGAGTTGAAGGGCTTCCTTTGGTAGTTGAGAGCATTAGCTTTCTCAATTTGAATGGCTCCCTTAACTTGGGGAAGATTAAGGCAATCATTGGTGGAATGAGTGGGATCATCGCAAATTATGCACAAATCCTCCATCCTAGGTCCTGTAGGTGCCGTAGGCACTTTGGGCACGGTGCTCACCTCACTCACTTTTTGTAGCTCTATGGCCTCTAACTTCCTAGTCAAGCTAGCGATTTTGGCTTGGAGGTCATCATTATCTTTCACATGATGCTTTCCTCCTCCCACAGGCACATTTTGCACTCTAGCAGTATCAAGAGAGGAATTAGTCTCACAATTCCGGGCATTCTCTGCTATGGAATCAAAACACTGTATGGCCTCTTCAAGGCTCTTCTCATAAAACTGTCCCCCACTCATCATTTGGATATATTGCTTGTTTTCTAAAGAAAGCCCTTGATGAAAGTAGCCAATGATTTGGCATATATCCAAACCATGATGAGGGATAGCATTAAGAAGCTCTTTGTATCTTTCCCATACAATTGCAAAAGATTCACCCGGTTTTTCAGAAAAATTTTGGATTGCTCTTAAAAGTGCATTAGTGCGGCCCGGAGGGAAGAATTTATCAAGAAATATACGTTGCATGTCACTCCAATTGTGGGTTGAATTAGGAGTAAGAGAGTGAAACCATATTTTCGCTTTGTCCTTAAGAGAGAAAGGGAATAAAACCAAGCATATGATATGTATGGGTGATCCTGTAGAAAGGAACGCGCTACACATATCCTCAAAATCTCTCATGTAGGTATAGGGATTCTCATAATCGAACCCTCTATATTCCGGGAGAAGACGAATCATCTCCGGTCTCATGGGAACATTGTTGGCCTCTTGAGGTAGGCAAATACATGAGGGCGTGGTGGTTCGTGTAGGTCTCAGAATCTCTCTAAGACTCCTCCCTAGGTTAGCCAAAGGGACAGGGGGTTCTCTATATGGTTGAGCATGGGGATTAGGAATCACCCTTCCCACAGCCGGGGTTGCCGGCGGTACAACACCATCTCCTTGTCTCGGAGGGTCATAAGGTCTTTGTGGGTTATGAGGTAACCCTTGGTCGTCTGGATTTAAAGGAATTTGTTGATTCTCAGTGTGCTCCATTGAAGGAGTGGAAGGTGAGTGAAACAAAGGTCTTGCTATTGGATTTCTTGGAGCTTGTTGAGGTGTGATTCTTACAAGTCGGTGTTGCTCATCATGAGCCCACACCGACATGCACTAATTCTACCCCAACCAAGATGATATTCACAAGTATTATATACACAAAGAATTTTTTGATCAATTAAAAGAGGGAATAAAACTTACCGGATTTGCAATGTCATTGCAAATTACCACTAGCTCTCTCTCCGAATCAACAAGAACGCTCGCCACTCCCCTGCAACGGCGCCAATTGCTTGAACGTAAAAATGATGTGTGCGCATGAGATTCCCAAGCGTAGGAGTCCAATGGTCGTCAAGCAATGAAACTAGGAAGTACCTAGGTCATATCCACAGGGAGTGGAATAGGCTCTAGCGATTCTTAGGTTATGCTACCCAATGAATGCAAAATCAAGTGTAAAATATGGGGTTTTGATTGGTTGTCGTGATTTGTGCCAAATTAATGGCAATGGTTTGATATGAAAACTTGTAAATGAAAGAGAGGATGGGTTCAATGGATTCATTCCTTCCTAACCTAGGTTAAGTGGTTTCTCAGACAATACACATTCAATAATCCATGTGACCTATGGTTTTGAATGGAAGAATTTAACAATACTAGCTCAAGAGAATAAAACATATGATGGGATGCAACTTACTACTCATTTTGATATTTTCACAAACAAATGGAGTGCATATGTGCTCATCACCAAAATACAACATCTCACCGGTCATATTTTGGTCATGAATATGAATCCATATGGTTTCAAAAGAGAAGAGAGTAGAAGAAGCTACATTCCTTTATCATTGAAGCTTTGAGACAAGAAACCACATTTACCTAAGGTTTTGGAGAGGAACTTCACTATAAAACCCTTCTTGGGTGTTTATCTAGCCATCAAGAATGCTGAAAAAGAGTAAATACTATATATTAAATGAACCAAATGAAATGTACCATACAACCTTGAGATTAAAATGGAGAAAAAACAACCTAAACTAAGGATTGCAGAGTAAGAACAACAAGAACAACCAAGAAACTAAGCTACTATATGTAGGAAATGCAAGAAACCCTAGAAAATAAGAGAAAACCCTAAAAACTAAGCTAACCCTAAGAAAAACTAAGTTAAGAACAAGAGAGAGTGTGTCTATCAGCTCCAAATGCACATTAAATACCCCCCCAAAAGGGTATCAGACATGGGGACCAAAAGACAAGTGAACCCTTGCATTTAGAACAATTTACAATTAACCCGGAGGATTTCCCGAACAAGGATACCGGTACCCCTCCATGCTGGGACTGGTACCTTTCTTTCCTGCACAATGGGTACCGGTACCCCTTTGATGGGTACCGGTACCTCCCCTGCTGAATGCCCAAAAACTGCTTCTTTTGCACACCGAGCCTCCTCGCATCAGCTTCGCTTCTCCCGGATGATTAGATGAGCTTGCGGAACCGCTCCAAAGGCGCTCGGTCCTCCCTTGCACTGGAATAGAGAGAATGACTTGCTTGGGGGAAGCTTTGACGGGGAATGCACCAAGGATGCATAACAAAGGGGAATGAGAATGCACTTGCTTGCCTTAATCGCTAGATGAAAACCTTTGAAATTCATCGAATACCTCTAAAAGATGGATTTAGCGCCATGCAACCTGCAAGTGCTCAAAAACAATGAAAGAATCAAATGCACCAGAATTAAGTCGAACTATGGCTCAAGAGCAGGTAAAATGTACAAAAAGACGAGTAAAAATGGGAGAATTTATGTGCTAAACACCATATACAGGAGAT
>JAESVK010081924.1:0-27378 GCA_017140935.1 Hamamelis virginiana | reverse complement strand
GCTAACCCTAACATGCATACTCACATAAAATCCTAACTAAGCTAACCCTAATCACATTTAATCACATAAAGTAAAAATAAAGCTAACCCTAACATGCATTTAATCACAATAAAAGACACCCTAATATGCTTACTAACATGCAATCATAATAAAACTACATTAACCCTAAACATCCATTCTAACACAAAATCTCAATAAGGTTAACTAACCCTAGACATACATACTAACATAAAATCATAACAAAACTAAACCTAATCATGCATGCTTACATAAAATAACACCAAGGCTAACCCTAATCATACATATGACATGAAATAACAATAAAACTAACCCTATCATGTTAAACATTCTCATAGCAAAAAGAAAAAGAAAAGAGAATCCATCTCATATGAAAATCAAGAGGACTTACACCATAGCATCATAAACTTATGTAAGAATTCATGAAAACGAAAACTAAGGTTAAGGATTTACCCTTCTCCCTCCTTCTTGGCTATCTTCCTCCAAGCTCCTAGCATTGAGTTCTTGCCCCTTCAATGGTGTAAAGATGAAGGTCCAGATCTGTAGCCTCCTTCTCCAAAAACCCTAAAATTCTCCCCTCCCTCTCTCTAACTCCATAGTGCAGCATATATAGAGCTAGGGTTCAAGACCTTGAATGGTTAGGATTAATCCATCTAAAAAACAATCCTAGGGCTTAGAATGAGTCTCCCTAGGGTTTGAAAGCTGAAACCCTTCGAATTCATCCCAAAAAAATCAAATCAAATCGGCCAAAATAGGTGCAAATTTCCAAAATGGCAAAATTGGCTCGACCATGCTGGTGACCGTCCAAGGGCTGGACGGTTGGCCGTCCTGGCTGGACGGTTGGCCGTCCTAGCTAAGACGGTCACCGTGCTGACTTCCCATTTTTGCTCCCCAAATTATAGGGTTTGCATATTTTGGTCAAATCTGATCCAAATTCGATGGTTCAGGGCTCAAAACGACTGTGTTTTGATCCTCCACATTTTTAGAATGTTTTTGGGTTAAAAATACTTGAGCATGGTCAAGGTTTTTAGCAAAAAGCTAGCCAATTGACCCGATTGTGCCAAAATTGGTCATATAACCATTCTTTGTTTTGTAAAATTTATCAATTAGGCTTGCACCACTTCTAAAAACATGGTTTTAACATGAAATTGGTACATGACAATATGCTTTGAAAATCTTTCATTTTGGTGAAAATGACCAATTCACGGTTGATTTGAACAGAACCCTAATTCAGCTCATCCTTACCCGTGGGATCGATTTTGGGAGAATCTATCCCAACCATTCAAAGGTTCAATTGACACTCCAAATACACTCCCCACATCCATATAAACCTTATGAAACAATCCGTTTCGAATTCGGAGGTCATTCGGAAATTATACGAGAAAAAGGACGAAAATGCCCTTCAAGTCGCAAAAACCCTAATTACCTATCGAGCTCTCATCAGAATGCTATGAAAATTTACAGGGATGTTCTAAAACACCTCAAAAGTCAAATGCAATACAAATGGGTTGATTCCAATCCAAATGTACACATGAAATAATGAATTGTCCTTTTCCTCAGAAAAAGGGCAATTTGGGCAATTTGGTTTTTACAAGGCCAATTCCTCACCAAATGATCAGCTATTCTAGTTAATCATTTACATGAACATATGGTAGAAAAAATTGGTAAAAATGGGGTGTCCACAATTAGATTCCTTTCTATATTTATTCTTAAAGAGTCTATTAAAATTGAGCTTCGTTATTGGACTCTCTCTTTTCCTTTTTTAGATTTGTTGTAAATCAAATTAAATGCATACAATATAGTTTATATAAATTTACTTGTTTAAAGATATACTGCAATATATGCATCAAGCATGTGTATACGAGTTAGGTATATTTACCTGTTTGAAAATTAAATTTGATGCATACAATACAGTTTATATAAATTTACGTGTTTAAAGATATACGGTAAAATGCGCCTACACGATGTATATACGAGATAGGTAAATTTACTTGTTTTAAAAACATATTTGATGCATACAATACGATTTATATAAATTTACCTGTTTTAAGATATACGGGAATATGCACATTCAACAAGTGTATACAAGTTAGGTAAATTTACTTATTTGAAAATCATATTAGATTCATACAATAGAGTTTATATAAATTTACCTGTTTGAGAATATACGACAATTAATGCATTCTTTTTGGGCAAAAACTAATTTTGGAAAAAATTCAAAATCAAGTTCTATAAATGAGTACAAATCTGTCAAAAGCTATATAATTTATCTCTTTCATAAACAAGGTTTTCAATATATAGGGGGGTTTGGGTATACAACTCGAGGGTTTTTGGTTAAATACCCAAAAATAAAAATAATAATAAATTCCAAAGCTAGATATTGGAGAGAGTGCAAATAATTTCAGCCTCAAATGGAAAAAAAAAAAAAAAGCGAGATGAATTAAATCTTAGACGAAACTTTTTAAACCAAATCATGTGGCATGGATTATGCTAAATCTTCTATTTTTGTGCACTTCTAAAATACACACAAGTAAAAAATTTATTACAATACCACACCATTTATTTAAAAAAAATTAGTCTAATATTCTTTATCCAGCATTACTACGAATGAAGAGAAAAAGCAATTAAAAAAAAAAAAATTTGGTTGGTGGTGTTCCTATTGGGGTAAAGTCTTCAGAGCTGGAAGTATAGACTTCATCAATCCACTTTATTAAAAGAGCTCCACACTGCTACCTCAACTAATTATAGCTTTTGTGGAATTGAGATTAGGAAGGAGTTGGGAAATTCCCGTTTGAGAAAAGTTAACATGCTCCTCTTTACTTTATCTATACGCATTATGAAAGGAAGAAGACAAAGACTATCTGCCTCAATTATTGGCTTATTTCTCTGTTGTGGAATAGACGAGGCTAAACACAAAAGCACCAAACAAGAAAAAGTAATTCATAAGGCCCCGCCCTTCCTTTGTGCTTTGAATTATTTTACCCTTTAATCATTTCATTTCCAACATATATCATCACTGATACCCATCAATGAAAAAAAACAATAATCTGTATAACAATAGCCATGCTGCATATCAATAAAGCAATGTTATCAAATCCGGACCGGCCCAGCCGGTTCAACTGGTTGAACGGGAAACCAGTCCCCTCTCCAGTTGGTTTAACCTACAAAAACTCATTCAAGTAAAAAACCGCTCTCTTTTTCAAAATACGGTCAACCCGGTTAAAAAATCGGGCGGTTTTTTTTTAGGTACTAAAGTGACTAAAATAGCCCCAATCTTTATATAATACATTTATGGAAACTATAATTGAATTATATTCATTTTAATGGAATTATATTCTAAGAGTTGTAATCAAATTTTGTTTATTAATGTAATTATATTTGTAATGATGATAAAAGGTTCAAGGTAAGCCTATTGATAATCCTCCTTGTGAATTGATTGTTGATTTATTGCATGTCTTGTTTATTTGTTCGATATATTTGTAACAGTGACAGAAGGTTCGAGGTGAGTTTATTGAAAACCCTCTTTGTTAATTGATTGTTGGAGGTTTTGTTTATTTGTTTGATATATTTTGTAATGATGGCAAGAGATTTAGGGTAAGTCTATAGAAAACCCTCATTGTGAATTGATTGTTGCAGGTTTTGTTTATTTGTTTGATATATTTGCAATGATGATAGTAGATTTGGGATAAGTTTATATAAAATTCCATTTGTCCTCTCTCTTTATCCTATCTCATGCATTTGACCAACTTGGAATAGGTATTTGAGAAACTGACCGTTGGATTTGATGTTCCACTTATACTTATCATGAATGAAAAAAAATTACATTAATCAAATGGTTGGTTTTTGCAATAATGAAAAAAAAATTTTAATATAATGAAAAAATTGTGCAAAATCTATTTTTTGAAAAACCAACCATTGGATCAGTGTGATTTTTTGCATTCTTGATACGTATAAGTGGAGCATCAATTCAACAGTTAGTTTTTCAAAATAACTATTCCAAGTTAGTCAGATGCACGGGGAAGGATGAAAAGGGAGGACAAAAAGGGAGGAGTAATAGAATTGTTGTTAGTTTAATTATATTTATAACAATGATAGGAGGTTCAGAGTGAGCCTATTAAAAATCCTTTTTATGAATTGATTATTTTTGGTTTTAGGTTTTTTTTTTTTTTTTTTTCCCTAAATATATATTTGTAATAGTGATAAGAGGTTCGGGACGAGTCTTATGAAAAAATTGTGAAAATTGTAATCCAATGGTTGGTTTTTGCAATAATGAAAAAATTGTGAAAACTATCACAATCTATTTTTTGAAAAGCCAATCGTTGGATCAGTTTGATTTTTTGCATTCTCGTATAAGTGGAGCATCAAATTCAACAGTTAGTTTTTCAAAATAACTATTCCAAGTTAGTAAGATGCACGGGGGAGGATGAAAAGGGAGGGAGAATAGAATTGTTGTTAGTCTAATTATATTTATAATAGTGATAGGAGGTTCACAGTGAGCCTATTGAAAATAATATATTTATGACGTCATGGTTGTAACGCCCCAACCAGACGTTAGCTACCAACCATCAATGATAGGTTGCCACGTGTCAAATTGAAGATACAACCTGATATGCTCATTTATATTTTCATATACAGGAGATAATAAGACATTTGTATAAAACCATGTAATGAAATGTACATACATATGTCCCAATTCGTACCATACATAAACAAACTTTACAATCCTGAATATATACATAAAACATCACAATGCCAACACCCCTGGCATATGGGTACAAACTATAATATACATATAATGTTTGCAAATTCAAAACCATGTCCCTGCTCTGGACAAAATGCAGGAATACATCAAAACGGTTGCTTCAACACAATATGCACTAAACTTCACCATGCAAGCTATGGTCATCCTCCTGAAAGTCTGTTGCATAAAAGCAGGAATGAGCTTCCACTAGCCCAGTAGAAATATTATCCTCAAATTAACAATAATAATACTGATGCAAGGATTAATCAGAAATAATCATATTTAACATGGATAAATCATTTATAATCAGGTGTGGGCTTTCATATTTCATAAACCATTTCCATTCAAAACAGAATCTCATTGGCTCTACAGAAAGTATACAGTCGCTGATTTCAGGCTAACCAGCCCCTAGCACAGCCAGACTAAAACATAACCATATCAGGTTTTTCATCAATGGTAAGCCACTTGCATGGGCTATTTCCTTCGGGTCCGCTCATAGGCTCCACCCAGGACACAAGGCTCTTATTCCCCTGAATACTAACTGCGCCAATAAATACAGTTTCCAAACAGTTATTGCATAACAATAATATCTCATTTGTCATCCAGACATAAATCATTGTAAATGGCATATAAATACAATTATCAAAACATCAGTTCATAAGCCATCACAAGTTTGATATAAACCATGCCACACATATCATTTCAAAACAGTTATAATCTCATGCATCGTATTTGTCCAAACAAGTTCTCAAAGAAGGTTTTACAAGAATCATTTCAGTAAACCATATTATCAGTGTTAACGAGGATAGTTATATTCCTACCTTTCCACTGTAACTTCCTATTTGAGACTTCCTGGCACAAATACACCCTAGGTTGCAAAAGGATTATCAATGGGACTCTCTGGATCTGAAATAAAAGATAGATAATGCAATTTAGACTCTAATTCAAGAATATGCATAAATAAAACATAAACCAAGGCCTTAAACACCAAAGACCTTAACTCTCCTCTATAAACCTCCTTAAAACAAACCCCAAATGATATAAAATCAGAAAATTAAGAAAAACAAAAGAATAATTCGAAAACAGGGCAGACCTATCGATAGACCAACTGCAACCTATCGATAGAGAAATGATGCAGTATACAAAATCCAGAAGTAGTGAGGTTCACCTATCGATAGGGGTCTCCCACCTATCGATAGATAACCTCTAGAATTCAATATCTCAAGCAGTTTTCTGCAAAACAGGTTTAAAACACCCCAAAAACTCATCCAAACCAAAATCCCACCGTTCAAACTTAACTTCTAACACATACCAACACATACAACTTTGAATTGCCCAGAAATTCCAAAATCCAACGGTGAAAACGCAAAAACCACAAAGTTTTGGGCGTAAAACCCACATAAACTTATTTCAAAGCTTATACACAAAACAAACCTCAATTTCTCCCACAAATCAACCACACAACAACCAAACAACTCAAAACAACTGATTCAAACTTCTGAATCATTCAAACCTCACCCATCCATCAAAATATGCTTCAAAACCCACTTTATGGGTTTGAACCCAAAAGAAAAACAAAAAGAGATGAAGATGAAGATGAATTTGAAAGCTTACCTTCACCAATTATGGAGCAAATCTGCAAAGTTCCTCGCTGCGAAGTTCACCCGAGCTTCTGTTCCTCTCTCGAGCTTCTCTGCCGCTTGGGATGTTTAAAAAACAAAGAAATGATAAGTTTAAAAGTTAAACTTATCTCCAATGGCAATTTCGTAAATAACTTGAAATTCAAAAATTTTTTTTTTAAAATAAAATACTATTATTATAAAAGACTATAAAATATTAAAATATCATTATAAAAATACAGGATATCACAATCTCACCTCCTTAAAAGAATTTTGCCTACAAAATTCTAGCTAGTCCTCGAACAAATAAGGATATCTAGCTCTCATGTTAGCTTCTGATTCCCATGTCGCTTCTTCCACATTCTGATTTCTCCACAATAGTTTAACCTGTGGGATAACTTTATTCCTCAACACCCTTTGCTGTCTATCTAAAATCTGAATTGGAATTTCTTCATATAAACCATCTTCTGGAAACTTATGAATAGGCAAATCAATAACATGAGATGGATCACGCAAACTCTTTCGAAGCATTGAAACATGGAAAACATCATGTACTTTAGACATACTTGATGGTAAAGCTAACTGATATGCTATATTTCTCACTTCTTTGATAATCTCAAATGGACTAACAAACCTTGGAGCTAGTTTACTTCTTTTTCCAAAACGTACCACTCCCTTGCGAGGCGAAGCTTCAAATAAACATACTCTCCAACTTTAAACTTCAAATCTCTATGACGCACATCATAATAACTCTTTTGTCTGCTTTGGGCTGTCTGCAAACAATCTCTAATGATTTTAATCTTTTCAGTTGTCTCTCTGATATCTTCCGGTGCATTCACATGTTTTTCACCAACTTCTGCCCAACAAATTGGAGATCGACAAGGATGTCCATAGAGAGCTTCATAAGGCGCCATACCAATGCTAGCCTGATAACTGTTGTTATAAGCAAATTCTGCTAAAGTCACATGCTTATACCAATTACCTTTAAACTCCAAAGCACAGGCATGAAGCATATCCTCCAAAATCAAAATGGTGCTTTCATACTGTCCATCAGTTTGTGGATGATGTGCTGAACTCATAGCCAACTGAGTCCCCAATGCTCTGTTCAATGCACCCCAAAAACGTGCAGTGAATCTTGCATCTCTATCAGAAACTATTGAAACAGGCACACCATGCAATCGGATAATCTCATCAATGTACAGTCTAGTTAACACACTCAACTTATAAGTTTCTTTAATCGGCAAAAAGTGAGCAGACTTGGTTAACCTGTCCACAATCACCCAAATAGCATCACATCCAGTCTCAGTCCTAGGTAACCCAGTCACAAAATCCATGGTAATATGCTCCCATTTCCATTCGGGAATAGGCAAAGGTTGAAGCAATCCCATTGGCCTTTGACGTTCTGCTTTTACTTGCCGACAAACTTCACACTGCTTCACAAATTCAGCAATATCTTGCTTTAGCCCTCTCCACCAGAAATTCCTTTTCACATCATGATACATTTTTGTTGCTCCAGGATGAATAGAAAAACGCGAACGGTGAGCTTCATTAAGAATATCAAAACGAAGCTACCCATAAGGAACAAACAACCTGTTATGAAAACGTAATCCACCGTCCATGTTAGAAACTTTCCATCCTTCTGGTTCCAAACCTTGACCAATCAATGCAATAAATCTTATAACTTCTTCATCCAAAGCCTGAGTTCCTATTACATGAGTATTAATCAAAGGCTAAACAGCAAAATTACACAAATGCCCCTGTGATCCTTCACCTATATCATAGATCTCATAATCTTCAAGTACATTCCACATTTTCCATCTGTCCACAGCCAAACTATGCACACGAGGATGAGACTTTCTGCTCAAAGCATCAGCAACTACATTCGCTTTCCCAGGATGGTACTTAAGCTCAAAATCATAGTCTTCCATATATTCCATCCACCTACGCTGCCTTAAATTTAAATCTTCTGAGTAAAAATATACTTTAAACTCTTGTGATCAGTAAATACCTCAAAATTCTCACCATACAGGTAAGATCTCCAAGACTTTAGAGCATGAACCACAACAGCTAACTCTATATCATGAGTAGGATAATTCAGCTCATGAGACTTTAACTGACGAGAACCATAAGCAATAACCTGCCCATTCTGCATCAAAATACAACCCAAACCCTGTTTAGACGCATTACAATACACAGTATAACCTATCCCACTGACAGGGCCAACTAAAACTGGAGCAGAAGTCAACCGAGCTTGCAATTCACGAAAGGCTGACTCACACTTATCATCCCAAACAAATACCACTCCTTTTTGAGTAAGTTTCGTTAGAGGTGCTGCAATACTAGAAAAATTCGCAATAAAACGATGAAAGTATCCAGCTAGTCCAAGGAAACTACGGATATCTGTGGCACTTTTGGGTCTTTCCCAATTCAACATAGCCTCTACCTTGGAAGGATCAACAGCTATACCCTGCTCAGAACTCACATGGCCTAAAAACTTCACTTCCTTCAGCCAAAACTCACACTTATCTTTCTTGGCATACAACTGATGGTCCCTTAAAAGTTGCAAAACTTTACGAATATGGGAAGCATGCTCCTGTTTAGACTTAGAATAGATAAGAACGTCATCAATAAAGACTACAACAAACTTATCTAAATAAGGCCTAAACACTTTGTTCATCAAATCCATAAAAGCAGCTGGAGCATTCGTTAAACCAAACGGCATCACCAAAAATTCATACAAACCATACCGAGTACTAAAAGCAGTTTTTGGGATATCTTTTTCCTTTACCCGAAGCTGATAATATCCTGAACGAAGATCAATCTTTGAAAAAAAACAAGAACCCTTAAGCTGATCAAATAACTCATCAATACGTGGTAAAGGATAACGGTTCTTCACAGTCACTCTATTTAACTTCCGATAATCAGTACACAAATGTAAAGAACCGTATTTCTTTTTCACAAACAAAACTGGTGAACTCCAGGGTGAATGACTATATCTAATAAACCCTTTAGCCTGCAAATCAATTAACTGATCTCTGAGAACTTTCAATTCTGCAGGTGCCATCTTATAAGAAGAAAGATGTATATGATCAGTATTGGAATAAACTCCTATAGAAAAGTCTACATCTCAGGAAATACATCGAGAAAATCTCTTACAACTGGCAAACTTTCAAAACTAGTAGGATCACCTTCATCTAAATCCGGTACCGCCAAAGAACTAATAAGTCCACAAACTTGAGATCGCCACACATCTTTTATCATTCGTGGAAACGGCATAACTCTACCTCTATTCCCAGCAAAACAAATTACAGTACCATCATTCATAAACAAAGTCACTTTCTTTCCAAAGCAATCCACCATTGCTCTGTAAAAAGATAACCAATCCATTCCCAGGATAATATCATATCTAAACAAAGGCATAACAATAAGATCAGCCAACAATTCAAAACCATCTATTCTGATACTACAAGAATTACACACAGTCTCAGCTTTTACACTTTCCCCAACTGGTGTAGACACACATACAGGAAAATCCAAAGATTCAAACAAAAGTTCCAAACAAATAGCACAGTCTAAATCAATAAATGAATGCGTAGATCCCGAATCAAACAACACTTGAACTCCAGAATTAAAAAAAGAAATCATACCCTCGACAACTTCATTAGACGGCCCGGTATTAGGTGGTGCAATTGCAAAGACATGACCAGTAGCAGGACCTCGTCCCCTACATCTACCTTGCTGATTCTGAGGCTGCCTACTAGAAGAAGGTTGTTGCGAAAATTGAGAAGTCTGTGGTAGCTGTGTCGGTCTAGGATTCACATTAAAAGGACGAAACTGGCTCTGTTGAGGAGTTGGCGGCTGAAACTGAGGTCGTGGAAAATTTTGAGACTGGGGATATTGTTGAAATTGAGAGGCTTGTGGTGGTACTTGAGTCTATAGCAATAGTGGACATTCACGACGAAAATGCCCTGGTTGACCACATTTAAAACATACCGTCGACCCACTGCTCTGACCTGTTCCACTTTGACCTCTTCCTGATGCTGGATGCTGGTAAGGGAAATTTCTGGATCTGTCACCTGAAGACCCCGAACTTTCACTACTAGTACTTCCTCTTCCCCTTCCTTGTGTTACATTATACCTCTGTGCTCCATAACTCCCCTGACTAGAACTAGACCCTGTTTCTTGACCATAACCCTGTTCTGGAAGTCTAGACACTGTACCATACTCTTGACTCGACCATGATCCTTGCCCCAAACCACGGCCTATATTTCTACCAAAACCTCTCCCAACTCCCTGGCCTTGTATTCTACCCCCTTGAACCCTTCTCTGCATAATCCTCTGAATTTATGGAGTTTCTTTTTCTACCCAAAATGCTCTATCAACTACTTGAGCTAAACTAGGTAATCTCAGCATAAAAATCTTTTCTCTAATCTCAGGCCTTAAACCCCTTTCAAACTTCCTAGCTTTCTCTTCTTCTGTAGCTACTAAACCCTCTGTATATCTAGACAACTCAACAAACTTCGCTTCATACTCTAACACTGACATGTCCCTTTGCACCAACCTCTCAAACTCTTCTCTTTTAACTTGTCGAAAAGTAGAACTAATATACTTTGCTTTAAACAGCTTCTGAAATTCATCCCAAGTCAAAATATTCACATTCCTAGGAGTACGCACAGTTGTCCACCAATCCTTAGTAGCATCTTTAAACTGATTGACTGCAAAACTCGTTCTCAATTCCATAGGAGTCCCAACCATTTCAAAAAGTTGCTGCATTTCATCTAACCACCTTTCAGCTTCCAGTGGTTCAGGCACTCCATAGAAATCACGAGCAATTAATCGCTTAAATTCCTTTAGTGCTACAGATCTGGCTACCTCAGGTGCAACTGGTGCTGTAGCTCTTCTAAACAGAGATGTCATTTCTTGAAGTAATCCATGAACATCTCCACCTGTATTTGGAGCCTGAGAAGAATTGGATGGCTCTCCCGCCTCACGAGTATGTCTAGTAGACCGTCTACCAGCCATTCTATAAAACAACAATCACATAAAACTTATCAAAACAATTAACACGGAAATCCCAAACCTTTCTTAAAATGTGCTACCCATGTCATACAAGACCATGATGCATGAACAAAACCTATGTCACATCTCTAACCTAACTTTACATGCAATGCATGAATTTTTCCTTTATGGATCTACTAATGAGCTCTGATACCATTCTGTAACGCCCCAACCAGACGTTAGCTACCAACCATCAATGATAGGTTGCCACGTGTCAAATTGAAGATACAACCTGATAGGCTCATTTATATTTCCATATGCTTGAATGTAAAAATGATGTGTGCGCATGAGATTCCCAAGCGTAGGAGTCCTATGGTCGTCAAGCAATGAAACTAGGAAGTACCTAGGTCATATCCACAGGAAGTGGAATAGGCTCTAGCGATTCTTAGGTTATGCTACCCAATGAATGCAAAATCAAGTGTAAAATATGGGGTTTTGATTGGTTATCGTGATTTGTGCCAAATTAATGGCAATGGTTTGATATGAGAACTTGTAAATGAAAGAGAGGATGGGTTCTATGGATTCATTCCTTCCTAACCTAGGTTAAGTGGTTTCTCAGACAATACACATTCAATAATCCATGTGACCTATGGTTTTGAATGGAAGAATTTAACAATACTAGCTCAAGAGAATAAAACATATGATGGGATGCAACTTACTACTCATTTTGATATTTTCACAAACAAATGGAGTGCATATGTGCTCATCACCAAAATACAACATCTCACCGGTCATATTTTGGTCATGAATATGAATCCATATGGTTTCAAAAGAGAAGAGAGTAGAAGAAGCTACATTCCTTTATCATTGAAGCTTTGAGACAAGAAACCACATTTACCTAAGGTTTTGGAGAGGAACTTCACTATAAAACCCTTCTTGGGTGTTTATCTAGCCATCAAGAATGCTGAAAAAGAGTAAATACTATATATTAAATGAACCAAATGAAATGTACCATACAACCTTGAGATTAAAATGGAGAAAAACAACCTAAACTAAGGATTGCAGAGTAAGAACAACAAGAACAACCAAGAAACTAAGCTACTATATGTAGGAAATGCAAGAAACCCTAGAAAATAAGAGAAAACCCTAAAAACTAAGCTAACCCTAAGAAAAACTAAGTTAAGAACAAGAGAGAGTGTGTCTATCAGCTCCAAATGCACATTAAATACCCCCCCAAAAGGGTATCAGACATGGGGACCAAAAGACAAGTGAACCCTTGCATTTAGAACAATTTACAATTGGCCCGGAGGATTTCCAGAACAAGGGTACCGGTACCCCTCCATGTTGGGACCGGTACCTTTCTTTCCTGCACAATGGGTACCGGTACCCCTCTGATGGGTACCGGTACCTCCCCTGCTGAATGCCCAAAAACTGCTTCTTTTGCACACCGAGCCTCCTCGCATCAGCTTCGCTTCTCCCGGATGATTATATGAGCTTGAGGAACCGCTCCAAAGGCGCTCGGTCCTCCTTTGCACTGGAATAGAGAGAATGACTTGCTTGGGGGAAGCTTTGACGGGGAATGCACCAAGGATGCATAACAAAGGGGAATGAGAATGCACTTGCTTGCCTTAATCGCCAGATGAAAACCTTTGAAATTCATCGAATACCTCTAAAAGATGGATTTAGCGCCATGCAACCTGCAAGTGCTCAAAAATAATGAAAGAATCAAATGCACCAGAATTAAGTCGAACTAGGGCTCAAGAGCAGGTAAAATGTACAAAAAGACGAGTAAAAATGGGAGAATTTATGTGCTAAACACACCCTCCAACCTGTATCTTGCTAGTCCCTAGTAAGATTTGAACCAAAACGAACTAAATAAAGTAAGAAAAGACAAGCAAATAACTGAACAAAAGAGCGCGCTTTCATCAGGCATACATGAGCATACTACTTAAACTTAAAATACAATGCAAGCGTTTGAACTACTTATGCCTGACCCTTTTCCATGTGTGTGGTATTTTGCCAGTCGGAGTTTCACAGAACCAAACATCAATCAACGAGAACTAAATACAGAGATGGAAGAATGAATGGAATGAAGTAACTCAAAAGCATACCCCATGAAACAGAATAAAGCACTTATAACATAAACCAACCATTCATAGATGCATAATGTTCAAAAAGGAACAACCAACACTTTAAAATCAAAAGGACTTTTGAGCATGAAATGACCGGGGGTTACACAAAGGGGCTTCAAGAACAAAATGGGTGTTGGCTTTACTTGGCTTGGGTCACTACCCTGTGCCAATACCGCCCTATGCTACCCTAACCAAAATAAAACTAGACTAGAAAAGTAAAAACATAAACTGAAAACACAAGGCAACCTAACTACTCAAAAGCACTCCACTACTCCTCTTCTAACCCTTCCTCGTCACTGAAATCATCCTCATCCACACAGTCATCCAGCTCATCGGAATCTCCCTCCAAGTTAGGAAGGGGTGGCTCAACAGCAGATGGGTCACCTCTCAGCATGTGAACCTCTCTCTCCAACCTAGCCAGTCTGTGGTCAATCTGCTTCTGCTTCCCCAGAATGCATTTGAACCAACCCTTGATTCTGCGCTCCATTCTCTTTAGCGGAGATGTACTTGCAGGCTTAGGTGCTGACGATGAGGATGGCCCTTCAGAAGCTGACTCGGATTATGCTGGTCTGGGCTTCACTGAAGCTGCAATGCTCCTTGCTTCGGTTACATTATTGATGGGACCAAAGTGAGGAGGTGTCATTTTGTTCTTAGGTGGCAACTTGATTCCTTCAGCCTTTACTATTTGAGTGACCAAGCAAGGGAGAGGCATGTAAGTCGACTTGCTTGCAAAATTTACAAAATCCTTCATCACTCCCCATATCACTCCTGCGAAGTCAATTCGCCGACCATTCATCACCTCGAAAAGGAATTTGATTTCATCGACTCTTGGTGCTTTTTCTTTTCCTTTAGGCACAATGCTACAATGGATGATTTTATTCATCAAGGCATACTCGGGTTTCAGCTTCCCAGGGGTGAATTCACTTCGATTAAATGATACCATCGGCACCGGATTTGAGAACATAGCTTGAGTGAATGACGCCCCATTGAAAACTGTCATCGGGCGAAATAGGTAAGGAACACCATCTGCATGGGAAGGTCGAGGGTATCCCAAAGCTGTAGCAATGGTAGTAGTGTTCACTAGAAAAGATTTGCCGCACACCGTTGTTTTCATTTGATACTCAATCTCTTCGTGTTCTCTCAAGTTAGAGTAGAACTCTCTCACCACAGATGGGTGATACCCCTCACTAGGCCTACACAGGAAGCCCAAATTTTGATATTTGATAGCACTTCGAATGGGATGAGTGTGGATAAAAGTTGATGCTTCAACACTCCTTTCACAGATGAACCCTCTTTTGGCAAGCGACTGAACCCATGCATCTTCATCCCCTTGCAGCCTATCTTCAAACATGGCCTCTATTTCCTCATCCTCACTTTCCTCACTTTCACTGACATGCTTCTTTCCCATTCCCTTTTTCACGGGTTGGGAAGTGCTCACCTTCCTCTTTTTAACAGCTTGCTCCACAGAAGAGCCCGAAGCTTTCCCTCCCTTAGGTGTCTTGGTCCTAGCTATGAATGTCACGACTAGACCGATCATACAAAGTAGCACTAACATGGCTACCAAGCAATACCACACGCCCATTTCAACGAGTACCATACATCCTCTCTTAGCATCACACAGCAGTTTTCTCCCCATGATTTCCATTCCCAACCACAAATCACTACAGAAAGAAATACAAGCCCTAATACAACACTACACCCCACCCCAACAAATTTTGCTAAATGGAGAAACAAAAATCCCAAATCACTTGCAAAGCTTTAATAACTGAGGATACTTACCCACCATGCAAGAGATGCTCCAAACCACCAAATGAAAGCCCACCATAGCCACTCTAGTGTGCAACCTTCTTCAATCAATGGCAAAAGTGAGAAAATGGGTGGATTTTCTGATTTAGGGTTATGGATTTGAGACATGAGATGAAAATGGGGTGATAGGTGGTGAAAAAGTGAAAAAGCTAGGGTTTGATGGTGGATTTGGTGAGGGATGGTAGATTCTCACAAAAGTGATGGAGAATGCTTGGGAGGGGGTATAAAATGAGAGAAAAGTTTAGGGAAAGGTGAAATGAGGCTGAAATGGGGTAAATTTCTCGGGCTAGGGCTTTAAAGGGGCGAATTTTTCATTTTCTGCAGGGGGTACCGGTCCCACTTAAAGGGGTACCGGTACATTTTTCTTTTGGTCAATGGGTACCGGTACCCATTGGAGGGGTACCGGTACCTACTTCTGAATTTGGGACTTTTTTGCACTTTTTGCGACATTTCAACCCCAATAACCCAAAATACCTCCCTCAACTGAATTTTTCACCACCACATCCTTAAAACACTGAGGAAAATGCACCACGGCTTGCTAACACTGCGCCGCCTTCACAAATTCACCCTAGGGTTCCTAAGCTTGAACAAATTGGCACTCTTGGCTCAAATTAGGGTTCAAATGGAAACTTACAAGGAAAATGAGGTTCAAGAGAGCAATAATGGCCCATAATCATTTTTCAAAGTTGTAAAGTTGTTCCAAAATGAATAAGATGTATACAGATGATAGTTCATGTGATTATGCAATTCTTGAAGCTTAAATCAAGCGAAAGTGTGCTTAGAAACAAAAATCATGACTTGCGAAGCTTATAATACCAAATGTATTCACTATGAACATAACTAATGCAAGTCACAATGTGGAATCATGAATAGATGAATGGGATGACAAAAGGTTCAAGTGATATGCTGTAGGTTTAGTTCCAATCCAATGGCGTGCATGTGCAATGGAAGAGTTCAAATAACATATTGCAAGTTCAAAAGGAAGCATAGCATATAAGTCTCAAGTTTTATTCTCATGTAAGCTCAAAATCGAAAAAAATTTGCATCAGTAGTACTTGCTGAGATTTTTTTAAAACAATTAAGCTAAGCATGCTACTCTATACCAAAAAGAAACTACCTATGTGTGAGAATGAGTAAGAAAAATGAACACAAGTGAACCTCCCCCCCTACTTAAAAGTGAGCATTGTCCTCAATGCATGAAAAGATAGGCATTTAAAGACAAAAATGGGAGGAAGGGTACAAAAGCACCTGCAAATCATTTACACTTCAGTAAATCTGCACAAAGGTTAGAGTATCCACAATTCCCAAAAGAACGCAAAGAAGCAAAGATAAAAAGAAGCTATCTACACATAGTCACACAAGAAGTTACTCTGATGGGGCCTCGCAATAGACTGGGTCTACAAGTTCCTCTACCACAGTCTCACGCGAAAAGTTCTCCAAAAATGGCTTGAGGCGCTGTCCATTCACTTTGAAAATGTTGCCATTCTTGGGATTCTCAATCTCCACAGCCCCGTGAGGAAACACGGCTTTGACAATGAATGGTCCCACCCATCGGGACCTCAACTTGCTGTTAGAAGTATGCCCTAAAACCAATCCTAAAGGGTATATTAATTTCATATTATATAATATATATATAGAAGGTATAACTTATCTAATATGTTCTAACATATATGATAAGGTCCATGAATAAATGATAAGAGAAATGTGCATCTCAAGGTGTTGAGATAGAGAGACTGATATTCTCATATACATCTATTCTAAAAGAGTTCCTACTCAAAGGTTTATTAAAGTGGATATTTAATTAACCGTATGAAGAGTAGCACAGATTTAAACCAACTCATATAGAGGATAGGTAGTCTTTCCTATCAGTGTAGTGACACTTAGGTTAATCTGTGGGTGCATATTAGAGAATATGTACACTGAACATGATCTACAAAGAATATTCCTGTGGTAGTTCTGTCAAAGGAATATTCTAGTGTTATGTTCATTTATTTGGTAGTCCTTAGACCTGAGACACCATAGCTGTCTTATGCATAAGATGCTAGAGTTTGATAGTATCTTGTACAGCCTTATCCATAAGGTTGTAATCGGTGCTTATTGGCTCTAATGAGTTATGCATGAAGATGGATGAGTGTGCAATAAGGGATCATCACTCTCAGTTAATGAGAGAGAATGTCAGGATAAGTTCACAAAGATAATTCTCAAAGGGAACCTCTGGCCAGAGTGATAGGTAAACAGTGAAAAGTGTTTCACTGCGATTACCTTATTGAGATTATATTTTGTGGGACAGATATCAAGTGGTTGAGATAGGGTTTGACTAAAACCATACCTATTATCTTAACTGTGACATTAGGGGATGAAGGATTAAATAACATGAAGGGTTCACATAGTTCTGCTATTCACCTAAACCTAGGGTATGTCATGATATGTTGCTAGATGTCACTCATGACCAGTGAAAGCCTATTGATAAAGTATTATCAATGAGGGAAAAATTGGAATCGTTCCAATTGAACCTTAAAATAGAAAGTTTCTATTTTTAGGAGACATAGAGATGTCCCTGTCCACTGCTAGGTTAGGGTGAACCCAAAGGGTCACACACAATAGAGAGTAAGTGAGTTTCTTAAACTTGTGGGAGGGGAATCCTGTCTTTGAGTCATGTTTGATTTTAATTATTAAAGGTTAATTAATTAAAAGTCAAACTTAACCAAGAATAGGATTACTCGATTCAAGGATGTTTGGTCATGCTAGCACTAGTAACCAAACACCCCTTAAAGAGGAGAAAGTCTATAAATAAGCATGTCTTCACATTCTAGGGTTAAGAGAAACCCCATAGCCGAATTCTCTCTCTCCTCTCCCTCTCCATGCTAGCTTGCTCACAAAGTGTTGTGGAAGACTAGAAAGTTCAGGGAATTTTACTCTCGTGTGGATACACTTTGGAGGTTTCATCTGTTTGAAACTCGAAGGAAAGCTACATCGAAAACACAATCAAGTAAGGTTATTTATCTTGTTTAAATATTCATTCTTGTTTGTATGTGTTTGATTATATACATGACCCCATGCTTGAATCGATTATTGAAGGTTTGTGAACATGGATTGATTTTATAAAAGAAAAAGTTTTGTTTTTCCTCTTCCGCTGCGAATCCATGGTTTTTCTTCACAGAACCTTTCACTTGCCAGGAAAAAGGTGCAGCCTAGAGTTGTACAGCAGGACTTTTTGATTTGGCTCGAAAGACTTACGAGCTATGTTCTTGTCATGAAAAGCTTTCATCTTGTCCTTGTAAACCCTAGCACTTTCATAGGCATCTTGCCTAATCTCTTCAAGCTCACTTAGCTGGAGCTTCCTCTGCTGACCTACGGCATCAAGATTAAAATTCAATTGTTTAATAGCCCAGTATGCCCTATGTTCCATCTCCACTGGCAGGTGGCACGCCTTTCCATACACTATGCGATAGGGAGACATGCCTAAAACAGTTTTGTAGGCCGTGCGATACGCCCATAAGGCATCAGTCAACCTAAGCGACCAATCTTTCCTATTGGGGTTCACAGTTTTCTCTAGAATGTGCTTGATCTCCCTATTGGCCAACTCAGCTTGACCATTTGTCTGTGGGTGGTAGGCGGTTGACACTTTATGGGTTACCCTATATTTTTTCATTAAAGTCTCAAAGGGGCGATTGCAAAAATGCAACCCGCCGTCACTAATAATCGCCTTAGGCACCCCAAATCTAGACATGACATTTTCTTTCAAGAATTTCAACACTATTTTATGGTCATTGGTCTTGGACGGGATTGCCTCTACCCACTTGGACACATAGTCTACTGCCAGCAGGATATACAGGTTACCAAAGGAGGATGGGAAAGGTCCCATAAAGTCGATGCCCCAACAATCGAAAACCTCAATAACTAAGATAGGTGTGAGGGGCATCATGTGTCTCCTAGTCACTCCCCCTAACTGTTGGCAACGCTCACAGGTCTTACAAAGCTCGAATGAATCTTTGAACAAGGAAGGCCAATAAAAACCACATTGCAAAGTTTTGGCGGCTGTCTTCCTAGCAGAGAAATGACCCCCACATGCCTCACTGTGACAAAATGACATAATGCTCGGTATTTCAATATCCGGCACACATCTTCTCAATATTTGGTCAGGGCAATACTTGAAGAGGTAAGGGTCATCATAGAAGTATTTCTGCACCTCTCTCAAGAATTTCTTCCTATCTTGGGTAGTCCAGTGGGTAGGAACTTGTTCAGTAACAAGATAATTCACTATATCCGCGAACCAAGGGCAATTAGAAAGAGCAAACAGTTGCTCATCAGGGAAAGTCTCTACAATGGGGAGGGTGTTAGCAGAATCATCAAAGGAGATCCTTGACAAGTGGTCGGCGACAACATTCTCAACTCCCTTTTTATCCTTAATTGTCAAATTGAATTCTTGGAGGAGTAGAATCCACCTAATTAGTTTCTGCTTGGCATCTTGCTTTGTCAAAAGGGATTTAAGTGCCGCATGGTCAGTAAAGACTAAAATAGGTGAACCTAAGATGTACGACCGAAACTTGTCTAAGGCAAAAACCACCGCTAGCAACTCTTTTTCAGTAGTTGTGTAGTTTCTTTGGGCATCATTCATTGTTCTACTAGCGTAATAAATGACATGTGGTTTTTTATCCACCCTTTGACCTAACACCGCTCTTATGGCGAAGTCACTGGCATCACACATAATTTCAAAGGGCAAGTTCCAGTCGGGTGTTTGCATGATAGGAGGTGAAGTTAGCATCTCTTTCAGTTTACAAAAAGCAACCTCACAATCATGCCCCCACTCAAAAGGAACGTCATTTCCTAAGAGATTACACAAGGGTCGCGCAATGCCGCTAAATCCCTTAATGAACCTCCTATAAAAGCCAGCGTGCCCTAGGAATTGATCGCTTCAGAGAACAAGGGAGATTATTCCTTGTTAGTGATCAAGATTAATATATTTATAAAACTGCGTGTTTGCTAATCTCAATTCAATTGCGACTGGTGAGCACGGGTGTCGAACCACTGGGAAATGCTGGTTTATAATAAGAGACTATTATAATTAATTTAAGTGAAAGAATAATGTCAAATTAAGTTGGTGGTGAAAAGTGCTCCGATTGGGTCGAAGCGAAAATACCGAATTTTAATAAAGCTGGTTAAAAAGCGCGATTACTTTGGTGGAATGAGCGGAACTTGGGTGAGAAACCCATTGAATATCAATTATACAATTTATATTATAAAATCCTCAATATAGTAATTATGTATGGTGGTTCTTCCAACTACAAGAAGGAAGTCCCAAAAAGATTATGAATACAGGACCGGCACGTTTATCCTTGAAAAGAATGGAATATCGCTATCCACCTTAATTGGGAATAAAGCATGCTGGTTTGTATTCATACCAGTAAGTACCATTGCATAATTATATAATTGCAATCACAGATGTACAATTATATGATATTATATTTAGCAATAGTGTGCGGTAAAACCTTCACAACTATGCAATCACATAATACAAATAAAGGGATGTTTATAAAATAGAATTGCATAAAGAATCCAACTTCATCCTCACCCAAGCTTGGAGTATTAGCTGCACATCAATGGAGGAGAATATCATTTATCCATGACAAGCTCTAAGGGTTCACGAGATGGAAAAAGTAAAATAAAAGCAGTAAGTAAATGACTGAAGAAATAAGGAAAAAGTGACTGAAATAAATAAAGAAAATGGCAGAAATAAATAAATAAAAGGGCTGAAATAAATAAGAAAATGGCAAAAGTAAATAAAGAAAAGGACTTAAGTAAATAAAGAAAATGACAATAAAAGTAAAGAACAATTCTCAAGTGAGAATTGAGCCATGCATTAAAAAGGAAAATTGCAGAAAATTAAAGTACTGAAAGTAAAGACTGTATAATTAAAGAACAATCCTCAAGTGAGAATTGAGCCAGGCATTAAAGGAAAAATTGCAGAAAAGTAGAAATTGCTGAAAAAGTAAATGACCGAATAAAAAGCAGAATTGAACTGTAACATGAAGTCTATTAAAATTAACATAGTAATGATTCAGAGCAAAAGTCTTGAACCCCTTTTAAGTCGCCTTTACACGTGTATATATAGAAATGAAATGCAAAAGACAAAAATGCCCTCGAAAATATCTCAAAATATCAAGGCAGCCCGCAGCCACCTAGGGTCTATCGATAGCGAAGTGTCGCTATCGATAGAGGGACTATCGATAGCGAAATCTTGGCTATCGATAGGCATGTGGTGATTTTGCTTTTCAATTGCAGAGATTCATTGCAGTTCTTTCGCATTTTTAATTGGTTGCTGCTGATCCTTTCTGAAATGCTCTTTAATTCGAGATGATAATCAAGGCTTCACAGGCAACGACTTCGTAATTATATAATCTGCACAGATTTCTTAAAAAAGAGAATTTACCAAATTGCACAGATTTTATACAAAACGAGATATTAAAACACAATTATTTATATAAGAGAACACAGTAATACCATTTTGAGAGAATGATTGTGATACAATCAGGAATGATCTCACATCTTTTACAGTCTTAGGAGAAGGAAGTTTAGCGATTAATTCGATCTTAGCTTTATCAACCTCTATTCCCCTAGACGACACACTATGTCCTAGGACTATTCCCTGTGTCACCATGAAATGACACTTTTCTCAATTCAGCACAAGGTTCTTTTCCTCACATCTTTCTAGAACCTTAGACAGGTTCTCTAAGCAACCATCAAAAGAATCCCCGAAGACTGAGAAGTCATCCATAAAAACTTCAACAATCTTCTCCACCATATTACTTAATAAACCAGTCATGCATCTCTGGAAGGTACCAGGAGCATTACATAAACCAAAAGCCATGTTCCTAAAGGCAAATGTCCCAAAGGGACATGTGAAAGTAGTCTTTTCTTGGTCCTCTAAAGAAACTTCTATTTGGTTGTAGCCCGAATACCCATCTAAGAAACAATAGAAAGCATGCCCTGCAACTCTCTCTAGGATTTGGTCAATGAAGGGTAAGGGGAAGTGGTC
Source organism: Hamamelis virginiana (assembly GCA_017140935.1). Taxonomy (NCBI): domain Eukaryota; kingdom Viridiplantae; phylum Streptophyta; class Magnoliopsida; order Saxifragales; family Hamamelidaceae; genus Hamamelis; species Hamamelis virginiana. The sequence continues at coordinate 5,028 of JAESVK010081924.1, read as the reverse complement.
TTTCCTAGTGGATGAATTTAACTTTCTGTAGTCAATGCACACTCGCCACCCCGTGGTGACTCGTGTGGGAATCAATTCACCCTCTTCATTCTCTACCACAGTAATACCCGATTTCTTGGGCACCACTTGTACAGGACTCATCCACTTGCTATCCGCTATGGGATAGATTATCCCCACATCCAACAATTTCAGAACCTCCTTTCTCACTACCTCCTTCATTATGGGGTTCAATCTCCTTTGAGGTTGGCGTGAAGGTTTGACATCATCCTCAAGATAAATCCTATGGGTGCAAAGAGAGGGACTAATTCCCTTGAGGTCGGCGATGGACCAACCTATGGCACTTTTGTGATCTCTAAGCACTTCTAACAATCTAAGCTCTTGGTCAATCTCCAAGTGAGAAGAAATGACCACGGGATAAGTCTCATTGTCACCTAGATACACATATTTCAAATCTGAGGGCAAAGGTTTCAATTCTAATTCCAATGGTTGGATACTTGATGGAACAAGATTTTTTTCAATGGGTGGCAATGCTTCGAAGCGAGGCACCCACCCATTCACTTCCATAACTTCCTCTTCATTGAGCATAGAGTATAGAAACTCCATCTCTTCACTCACTTCCTCAACATCAACAATTCCATTCACTAAACATGACTGTAGCGGATCATCATGGGCGGAAAGATCCCATTGGTGCTACACTAGAGTATCTATCCTACTCACCTCATGCACCTCATCCTCCATATCTTCCCCCACTTCTTTCATCAAGTTGAAAATATTCAAATTAACAGTCATGTTCCCAAAAGTGATTGTCATAAGCCCACTCTTACACTGGATCAGTGCATCAGCTGTGGCCAAGAAAGGCCTCCCAAGAATTACAGGGAATTGACTCCCTGAATCTAAAACAGGTTGGGTCTCTAAAACCACAAAATCGACGGGAAAGTAAAACTTATCTATTTGCACTAGGACATCCTTGATTACCCCCCTTGGAATTTTAACACTTCTGTCAGCTAACTGCAGCTTGATGCTAGTTGACTCTAACTCTCCCAACCCTAACTCCACATAAACAGAATATGGCAATAAATTGACACTTGCTCCCAAATCCACTACAGCTCTACCCACTTTGGAGTTCCCTATGGTTAGGAGTCCCGGGGTCTTTGTATTTACGAGGCAAGGTATTTTGAGAGATGTGGATTGCTCAGTCATGAACACTTCCTTATGCACACCCAAATTTCTTTTCACTGTACACAAATCTTTCAAGAACTTTGCATATGATGGTACCTGTTTAATAGCATCCAACAAAGGTATGTTGACTTTCACCTATTTCAACAATTCAAAAATTTCTACATGATTGGTCAACTTCTTAGGTGCCCTAAGTCTTTGGGGAAAAGGGGCGGCAGGAATGAATTTAGCCTTCTCTTGGCTTGAACCAATCTCAACACCACTTGGTTTGGGAACGCTAGGCTCATTTTCAATTTCTTTCTCATCCCCCTTAGATTCCTTTTATAGATTTAGAGAAACTTCTTTGTTGGAATCTTTGGGTGGGATGGTTTTATCAATGATCTTTCCACTTCGAAGAGTGGTAATGGCCTTAGCATGTTCATGGTTCCCTTCATTGGGATTTGAGGATCCAATGCTATGTTGACCTTGCAGATTTTGCACGGGTTGAGAGGGGAACTTCCCTTTCTCTTGTTGAAGTGCACCCAAAGTGGTGGTCAACTTAGTCAATTGGGTTCTCATATCCCCTATGGCTTGATTGGTTTGAGCTTGATTTTGCACAAGTTGTGCAATCACATCATCATAATTTCTCTTATGGGATGGTAGGTACGAGTTTATCGGTGGTGGACCGAAATTTGGGTTAGGGTTTGATGGGAACCCTTGACCTTGGTAATTGGGACCTTGACCATGATTTTGAAAACCTTGGTTTTGAAAGTTTTGATTTTGGAAATTTTGGCCTTGAAAACCTTGGTTGCTTTGAAAAGGATTTGGAGGTGGGTTGCTTTGGCTTGAGGAAGCATTTCCTCCATCACTCTTCCAACTAAAATTGGGGTGTTTACTCCACCCCGGATTGTAAGTTTCAGAAAATTGAGAGTTGAAGGGCTTCCTTTGGTAGTTGAGAGCATTAGCTTTCTCAATTTGAATGGCTCCCTTAACTTGGGGAAGATTAAGGCAATCATTGGTGGAATGAGTGGGATCATCGCAAATTATGCACAAATCCTCCATCCTAGGTCCTGTAGGTGCCGTAGGCACTTTGGGCACGGTGCTCACCTCACTCACTTTTTGTAGCTCTATGGCCTCTAACTTCCTAGTCAAGCTAGCGATTTTGGCTTGGAGGTCATCATTATCTTTCACATGATGCTTTCCTCCTCCCACAGGCACATTTTGCACTCTAGCAGTATCAAGAGAGGAATTAGTCTCACAATTCCGGGCATTCTCTGCTATGGAATCAAAACATTGTATGGCCTCTTCAAGGCTCTTCTCATAAAACTGTCCCCCACTCATCATTTGGATATATTGCTTGTTTTCTAAAGAAAGCCCTTGATGAAAGTAGCCAATGATTTGGCATATATCCAAACCATGATGAGGGATAGCATTAAGAAGCTCTTTGTATCTTTCCCATACAATTGCAAAAGATTCACCCGGTTTTTCAAAAAAATTTTGGATTGCTCTTAAAAGTGCATTAGTGCGGCCCGGAGGGAAGAATTTATCAAGAAATATACGTTGCATGTCACTCCAATTGTGGGTTGAATTAGGAGTAAGAGAGTGAAACCATATTTTCGCTTTGTCCTTAAGAGAGAAAGGGAATAAAACCAAGCATATGATATGTATGGGTGATCCTGTATAAAGGAACGCGCTACACATATCCTCAAAATCTCTCATGTAGGTATAGGGATTCTCATAATCGAACCCTCTATATTCCGGGAGAAGACGAATCATCTCCGGTCTCATGGGAACATTGTTGGCCTCTTGAGGTAGGCAAATACATGAGGGCGTGGTGGTTCGTGTAGGTCTCAGAATCTCTCTAAGACTCCTCCCTAGGTTAGCCAAAGGGACAGGGGGTTCTCTATATGGTTGAGCATGGGGATTAGGAATCACCCTTCCCACAGCCGGGGTTGCCGGCGGTACAACACCATCTCCTTGTCTCGGAGGGTCATAAGGTCTTTGTGGGTTATGAGGTAACCCTTGGTCGTCTGGATTTAAAGGAATTTGTTGATTCTCAGTGTGCTCCATTGAAGGAGTGGAAGGTGAGTGAAACAAAGGTCTTGCTATTGGATTTCTTGGAGCTTGTTGAGGTGTGATTCTTACAAGTCGGTGTTGCTCATCATGAGCCCACACCGACATGCACTAATTCTACCCCAACCAAGATGATATTCACAAGTATTATATACACAAAGAATTTTTTGATCAATTAAAAGAGGGAATAAAACTTACCGGATTTGCAATGTCATTGCAAATTACCACTAGCTCTCTCTCCGAATCAACAAGAACGCTCGCCACTCCCCTGCAACGGCGCCAATTGCTTGAACGTAAAAATGATGTGTGCGCATGAGATTCCCAAGCGTAGGTGTCCAATGGTCGTCAAGCAATGAAACTAGGAAGTACCTAGGTCATATCCACAGGGAGTGGAATAGGCTCTAGCGATTCTTAGGTTATGCTACCCAATGAATGCAAAATCAAGTGTAAAATATGGGGTTTTGATTGGTTGTCGTGATTTGTGCCAAATTAATGGCAATGGTTTGATATGAAAACTTGTAAATGAAAGAGAGGATGGGTTCTATGGATTCATTCCTTCCTAACCTAGGTTAAGTGGTTTTTCAGACAATACACATTCAATAATCCATGTGACCTATGGTTTTGAATGGAAGAATTTAACAATACTATCTCAAGAGAATAAAACATATGATGGGATGCAACTTACTACTCATTTTGATATTTTCACAAACAAATGGAGTGCATATGTGCTCATCACCAAAATACAACATCTCACCGGTCATATTTTGGTCATGAATATGAATCCATATGGTTTCAAAAGAGAAGAGAGTAGAAGAAGCTACATTCCTTTATCATTGAAGCTTTGAGACAAGAAACCACATTTACCTAAGGTTTTGGAGAGGAACTTCACTATAAAACCCTTCTTGGGTGTTTATCTAGCCATCAAGAATGCTGAAAAAGAGTAAATACTATATATTAAATGAACCAAATGAAATGTACCATACAACCTTGAGATTAAAATGGAGAAAAAACAACCTAAACTAAGGATTGCAGAGTAAGAACAACAAGAACAACCAAGAAACTAAGCTACTATATGTAGGAAATGCAAGAAACCCTAGAAAATAAGAGAAAACCCTAAAAACTAAGCTAACCCTAAGAAAAACTAAGTTAAGAACAAGAGAGAGTGTGTCTATCAGCTCCAAATGCACATTAAATACCCCCCCAAAAGGGTATCAGACATGGGGACCAAAAGACAAGTGAACCCTTGCATTTAGAACAATTTACAATTAACCCGGAGGATTTCCCGAACAAGGATACCGGTACCCCTCCATGCTGGGACTGGTACCTTTCTTTCCTGCACAATGGGTACCGGTACCCCTTTGATGGGTACCGGTACCTCCCCTGCTGAATGCCCAAAAACTGCTTCTTTTGCACACCGAGCCTCCTCGCATCAGCTTCGCTTCTCCCGGATGATTAGATGAGCTTGCGGAACCGCTCCAAAGGCGCTCGGTCCTCCCTTGCACTGGAATAGAGAGAATGACTTGCTTGGGGGAAGCTTTGACGGGGAATGCACCAAGGATGCATAACAAAGGGGAATGAGAATGCACTTGCTTGCCTTAATCGCTAGATGAAAACCTTTGAAATTCATCGAATACCTCTAAAAGATGGATTTAGCGCCATGCAACCTGCAAGTGCTCAAAAACAATGAAAGAATCAAATGCACCAGAATTAAGTCGAACTATGGCTCAAGAGCAGGTAAAATGTACAAAAAGAAGAGTAAAAATGGGAGAATTTATGTGCTAAACACCATATACAGGAGAT